>CM077152.1:5524176-5709349 GCA_039583875.1 Platanthera guangdongensis
CGGCCGCCCGCGGCTTCGCGCTGGGCGAGGCCCCCTGCGGTCGCGGCGGCCGCGGCGGCACGGTCCTACGGTCGTTGCGGGCTGGCCGCGCACACCCGCGCGCAGGCCGGGCGCTCCTGTGCGACCTCTCCGTGCACGTGTGTGCGCGCGCGGGTTCGGCTCCCCTCTGGGAGCTCTTGGGGTCTTGCAGCTTTGATGCGCGTGATTGATCCGGTCGAGTCCATGCATACTTGGTCTGCATCTTGTCGGTTTGTCTTGGAAATTTCAGGGGGACCCCAACAAGGTTAAATTCATAACCTGATTTAAATGAAATATATAAAAACTTAACACCATTGTTTGCAAATTCATAATCAACACATTAACTACTTGGATTTTCATTTCATAGCCCAATTTATCCTCCCTGGAAGAAGTTAGATTTGAACTCCGATACAAACGAGCGCATCACGCCAAATGATTCAAACATGAGAACTTGTAAAAGCACAAGAAACCAATCAAGGATAAATATACAATGTGGGACTAAATAAGCAGCACTCCATCATGTAGAGCACCAACACACGTTGGTCACACCAGGGCTAATCCAAATAACACAGCAATCTCCTGCACGACACATTGTCCCCCATGAAAAACCCCAACACGTCCCCTCACATGAGCAACGACATGAACACTACAAATGCGAGCACGGTAACATGTCAAAACTAGATCATGAAAACCCAAAAACAATTGGCCGAAGATGAAGAGGCCCAGAACCTATATTTACTGTGCAAGACTATGTTAGGGTCTCTTTAGGTGGGCGGTGGCGGCCAAAGATGAAGCCGCCTGGAGATCAACATAAAACAGTGTTCTTGAATGAAGCTCGTTCCCTGGTGTACTTGAATGAAGAATATAACATCATTTTGAGGAATTGATGGTTCCAAATATAGACTATTCAATCAGTAGCTGGGCGGCCTGCGAGCTGCCCTACTTGCGAGACGGCGGCCTGGGCGAGGCGGCGGTCTGGCGAGACGGGGCAAGGCGAGCTGCGGCCAGGCGAGCTGCGGCCTGGCGAGCTGGGCGGCCTGCGAGCTGGGCGGCCTGCGAGCTGGCCTACTTGGCGAGACGGCGGCCTGGGCGAGGCGGCGGTCTGGCGAGACGGGGCAAGGCGAGCTGCGGCCTGGCGAGCTGGGCGGCCTGCGAGCTGGGCGGCCTGTGAGCTGGCCTACTTGGCGAGACGGCGGCCTGGGCGAGGCGGCGGTCTGGCGAGACGGGCAAGGCGAGCTGCGGCCTGGCGAGCTGGGCGGCTGCGAGCTGGGCGGCCTGCGAGCTGGCCTACTTGGCGAGACGGCGGCCTGGGCGAGGCGGCGGTCTGGCGAGACGGGGCAAGGCGAGCTGCGGCCTGGCGAGCTGGGCGGCCTGCGAGCTGGGCGGCCTGCAAGCTGGGGCGGACTGCGAGCTGGCCTACTAGGCGAGACGGCGGCCTGGGCGGCTTGCGGCCTGGCTGAGGCGGCTTGCGGCCTGGCGGCCTGGCTGAGGCGGCCTGGGCGGCTTGCGGCCTGGCTGAGGCGGCTTGCGGCCTGGTGGCCTGGCGGCCTGGCTGAGGTGGCTTGCGGCCTGGCGGCCTGGGCGGCTTGCCAAAAGCGCCTTGGGGGGAGAAATATTTTCTCCCCCTACTAGTATGTTCTACATGTTCACCCAAAATTGGCCCCTAAGAGTGCAAAACTCCCAAAAAGCTTAAAACTTGCTCACCTTGTTTTGGGCCCACTCTTCGCGAATACGGGGTTGTACACAATCCCCGCTCTTTTCGAGGTTGGCACAAGCTCGAAAAGAAACATCCAACCCAACGTATTCGCGAAGTGTAACTTCCCCTCGGGGTCACCTGCCATGCCAACTATGGGAGCCTGGGTGGCGAGACCTCCTCTGGGTGAAAACACTTAGCCTCCCCGAGGGGTCAACCTGTCAAGCCAGCTAATGGAGCCTGGGTGACGAGACGACCTCGGGGTGCAAACACTTACTCTCCACGAGAGGTACCACCGGCCCTGTCAGCTAGTGGGAGCCTGGCAGCGGGACCGTCTCGGAGCAAAGGGACTTACTCTCCACGAGAGGTACCACCGACCCTGCCAGCTAGTGGGAGCCTGGCAGCGGGACCACCTCGGAGAAAAGGGACTCACTCTCCACGAGAGGTACCACCGACCCTGCCAGCTAGTGGAAGCCTGGCAGCGGGACCATCTCGGAGCAAAGGGGCTTGGGCTACCACGAGAGATCAACCTACCCAGCCAGCTAGTGGGAGCCTGGCGGCGGAATCGTCATCGGAGCAAAGGACTTGGGCTACCACGAGAGATCAACCTACCCAGCCAGCTAGTGGGAGCCTGGCGGCGGAATCATCATCGGAGCAAAGGACTTGGGCTACCACGAGAGATCAACCTACCCAGCCAGCTAGTGGGAGCCTGGCGGCGGAATCGTCATCGGAGCAAAGGACTCGGGCTACCACGAGAGATCAACCTACCCAGCCAGCTAGTGGGAGCCTGGCGGCGGAATCGTCATCGGAGCAAAGGAACTTAGGCTACCACGAGAGATCAACCTACCCAGCCAGCTAGTGGGAGCCTGGCGGCGGAATCGTCATCGGAGCAAAGGACTTGGGCTACCACGAGAGATCAACCTACCCAGCCAGCTAGTGGGAGCCTGGCGGCGGAATCGTCATCGGAGCAAAGGAACTTAGGCTACCACGAGAGATCAACCTACCCAGCCAGCTAGTGGGAGCCTGGCGGCGGAATCGTCATCGGAGCAAAGGACTTGGGCTACCACGAGAGATCAACCTACCCAGCCAGCTAGTGGGAGCCTGGCGCGGAATCGTCATCGGAGCAAAGGACTTTAGCTACCACGAGAGATCAACCTACCCAGCCAGCTAGTGGGAGCCTGGCGGCGGAATCGTCATCGAGCAAAGGGCTTTAGCTACACAATCAAACCTTGTCAAATCCTACATCCTCAAACGGGGAAAAAAGATGGGTTACATGATCACCCCGACTCAGTTGGTCGGGGGTTAGACTCATTACAAGACAAGATACATACAGGACTCTGCCGGGGCGAGGCTTCTCAGGGGGTCTGGGCCCGGTGGTCCTCATCCGCTTCCTGCTCGCCGGACACTTCCATCCTGCTCAGGTCTCCATGATCTCTTCCATCTCCTCTGCCTTGGCCCACCAGGAGATGGTGTTGACGGCCGTGACGTAGCACTGTCTTGCCATCCTGGAGTCTCCCTTGACTCTGACCTGGATCCCTCCTGAGCTGAACTTGAGGCATTGGTGGAATGAAGACGGCACGCAACGGAAGGCGCTGATGAGGGGTCTTCCGAAGATGGCGTTGTAGCTGCTTGGAGCGTCAACAATAACGAACCGGCAGTTCCTTGAGACTCCTCCCAATTTTACTTGGAGCCCCACTCCACCCTCGACCTCCTTTCTCTCCCCGGAGAATCCGAACAGGGGTCCGTCTGAGGCCAACACCCTCTGTGGCTCCACCTTCATCTCGTCAAACGCCTTCTTGAAAACAACGTTGACGGAACTCCCGTTTGTCAACCAAGATCTGGGAGACGGTGTAGCCTTCGATGACCGTCTGGATGACCAGCGCATCGCAGAACGGATTCTCATGATCCGGCAGGTCCTTCACCGAGAAGGTGATCTTTTCTACTGGGGGCGGGGTCTGGGAGGTTGAGGCAACGCTCCTTCGGTACATGACATGGAGGCTTGCCTTCCGAGTGGCCTCAACCCCCACTCCACCGTGGATCACTCCTCCTATACCACCTCGGGTTCCCACGTCGACCCGGTCCTCGCATATATCATCACCCCCTTCTCTGGGTAGAACCTCTTCTACCCGCACCGGCAGCTGTGGCTGCGCAGGGCCTCTCGCGCCCCTCACTTCCAAGAACTCGGGGCAGGTAGCTGTGGCGTGCCCCTCCACCTGGTGGAAGTCACAGTACGGTAGCGCTCCTTCCCTCTTTCGGCGGGCTGAACGCTCTCTCCTGTTACCTCTTCCCCCTCCTATCGCCAAGGCTTGCTGCGGCGGGGGTAAGAGCTGCCTTGGGGCTTGCCTATGGAAGTTATACCTCCCTTGGCCCCCATGGAAGTTCCCCCCTCCTTGGATGAGAGCTCTTCCTGGACCTTGGGCAGGTCCTCCCTGCTGCCTCCAGCCTGGTTCCGGACCCTCCTGTCCTTGGAACCCCTGAGCTCTCTGCTCCTCTCTCCTTCTTCCTTCCTGATGCCTTGAGCCACCCTGCTCCTTTGACTCCACCTCCGTCAACTTTTCCAACCTCTTGACAAATGCCGGGTGGCTGCCTCCATGGCAATCTCTTCTGCCGCCCTTTCCATCAGCTCCTCAAAGGAAAGGGGGGCCTTCCGGGTCAAGCTCATCTTGAAGAAGCCCTCCTTTAGCCCAACGGTGAAGGCCATCTGGAGTGCATACCCTGGCATCTCCTGGACCTCCAAGATCTCCTCTTGGAACCTGTCTACGTAGCGGTCCAGCGACTCCTCGGCCCCCTGCCTTATCAAGAAAATGGACTCAGGACTCCTCTTCCTTCCGCTTCTTGGAGGTGGAGAAGCGGAGCTGGAAGCTTCGGCTCAAGTCCTCGAACCCGTAGATCGACCTCGGAGGGAGTTGATGGAACCAGTCCCTTGCCTTCTCCTTCAGAGTGATCGCAAAGAGGCGACACTTGAAGGCATCTGTCATCGGCCTGATGGAGACGGCATCCTCGAACCATTACAGATGCTGGACGGGGTCATCCTTCCACGTGTAGTAAGCCATGTCTGGCTCTCTGAACCCCTCGGGAACGGGAGCTGAGATGATCAGCTCGCTGAAGGGTGACCCCTAAGGGGTGGTCTCGCCACCTCCACTCGCGCAACCTGCTCGCCTGGGAGGTTGGCACTCGCCGGGCTAGAGAACAGCTCCCGGCCGGTGAGGTCTCGCTCGACCCCATCTCCCATCCTCTCCTTCCCGGGCCTTCTTCCTGGTGCACTTCCTTCTCCCCCCGCTGGGGTCATCTCGCCTAGACCCCTGGGAGTCGACTCGTCGAGGGGGGAGCTAGCTCCTGGGGGGTCGGGGTGGAGCTGCCACACTGAGGAGCAATGCTTCGCAGCATCTCCATGATACCCTGGATGGAGGCCATGAACTCTTGCCTCCCCACAAAGGGTCCCGAGCTAGGGAGCTCGTCGAGATCATCACTACCTCCCTCACCTCCAGGCATGACTCTCTCCCGAGATCTTCTGTGATGGTCACTCTCCACGCTCACCGCACCAAAATGTTGAAACCAGAAACCTGGTCTCTCGTGGAGTTCGGGGTCCCAAAGAGGGGTGACCTCACACCTACTACACTCGGAGGAACGTCACGGACCGAAGACTTGGGAAACTAGGAACAGACCCTCGGCTCTAGCGCGGAGGTCCCACCTCACACCCGGAAGGCTACCTGAGCACTTCCCCTCCCTAGCCAATGCTCGAGCTAGGGTGCCTTGAAGAGCTCTCTCAACTCTACCAAGAAGAAGCTAAGGGAGGAGAAAACTCAAAAAGGGATCCTCTCCAAGGCACCCAAGGGGGTCTGTTTATAGTTTTCCAAAAGTCCTGGGCCAGAAATGACCAAAATACCCCTACGGCCAAAAGGCCTCGGGCCAATAGGAAACCGCCACGCCGGGGGTAAAGGGGTAACTTCCCCCGAGGGCAAGAAGGCTGGGCGAGCTGGGCGGCCTGCGAGCTGGGCGGCCTGCGAGCTGGGGCGGCATGCGAGCTGGGCGGCATGCGAGCTGGGCGGCCTGCGAGCTGGGCGGCCTGCGAGCTGGGCGGCCTGCGAGCTGGGCGGCCTGCGAGCTGGGCGGCCTGCGAGCTGGGCGGCCTGTGAGCTGGGCGGCCTGCGAGCTGGGCGGCCTGCGAGCTGGGCGGCCTGCGAGCTGGGCGGCCTGGGCGAGGCGGCGGTCTGGCGAGACGGGGCAAGGCGAGCTGCGGCCTGGCGAGCTGGGCGGCCTGCGAGCTGGGCGGCCTGCGAGCTGGCCTACTTGGCGAGACGGCGGCCTGGGCGAGGCGGCGGTCTGGCGAGACGGGGCAAGGCGAGCTGCGGCCTGGCGAGCTGGGAGGCCTGCGAGCTGGGCGGCCTGCGAGCTGGCCTACTTGGCGAGACGGCGGCCTGGGCGAGGCGGCGGTCTGGCGAGACGGGGCAAGGCGAGCTGCGGCCTGGCGAGCTGGGCGGCCCGGCGAGCTGGGCGGCCTGCGAGCTGGCCTACTTGGCGAGACGGCGGCCTGGGCG
The DNA here is from genome assembly GCA_039583875.1 of Platanthera guangdongensis. NCBI lineage: Eukaryota > Viridiplantae > Streptophyta > Magnoliopsida > Asparagales > Orchidaceae > Platanthera > Platanthera guangdongensis. The sequence goes on from CM077152.1 coordinate 5,530,426, forward strand.
AGGCGGCGGTCTGGCGAGACGGGGCAAGGCGAGCTGCGGCCTGGCGAGCTGGGCGGCCTGCGAGCTGGGCGGCCTGCGAGCTGGCCTACTTGGCGAGACGGCGGCCTGGGCGAGGCGGCGGTCTGGCGAGACGGGGCAAGGCGAGCTGCGGCCTGGCGAGCTGGGCGGCCTGCAAGCTGGGGCGGACTGCGAGCTGGCCTACTAGGCGAGACGGCGGCCTGGGCGGCTTGCGGCCTGGCTGAGGCGGCTTGCGGCCTGGCGGCCTGGCTGAGGCGGCCTGGGCGGCTTGCGGCCTGGCTGAGGCGGCTTGCGGCCTGGCGGCCTGGCGGCCTGGCTGAGGTGGCTTGCGGCCTGGCGGCCTGGGCGGCTTGCCAAAAGCGCCTTGGGGGGAGAAATATTTTCTCCCCCTACTAGTATGTTCTACATGTTCACCCAAAATTGGCCCCTAGGAGTGCAAAACTCCCAAAAAGCTTAAAAACTTGCTCACCTTGTTTTGGGCCCCCTCTTCGCGAATACGGGTTGTACAGCGGCCCCGAGAGGATGTGTCGCAACCAAAAACATCTAGTAGTTTTAAAAATAAAATGTTAGAGTTAGCCTCTAGGAAAAAGCGCGCACAACATCTAGTAGTTTAAATGAATTAGGGTTGTACAGAAAAACACAATTTCGTGATTTTATGTCCACGGACGAATTAGAAAGATTCGATATTTTAAAATGGTGGAAAGGTAAAGTAATATCTATCCTATTATGACCTATATGACCCGAGATTTACTAACGATCCAAGCTAGCACGGTAGCTTCGGAGTCTGTTTTTTCTCTTAGTGGCAGGGTTTTGAACGAGCGGAGAAGTCGACTAAGCGAAGAATCGCTCGAGATCTGCATATGCTACAAGGACCCCTGGATGCGTTGAAGAGGAAGCATCATATTTCAGCGATCGAGGATAGCTCGTCGGACATGGAAGACGAGATGGACGCGATCAACTTAAATTAAACAACTTCTTGTATTTTTGTCATTTGTAATTTTGTAATTTTTAATAATTTAGAATTTTTGTCATTTGTAATTTTTAATAATTTAGAATTTCCAAATTTTTGTATATTTGCACATTTCTAAATTTGTATAATTTTGTTACATTAATAAAAAAAAAATTCAATATTGCGATATTGTGTTTTTTATTTTTTTTTGTAAATCAAAAACTTGATTTATTTTTTTTTTAAATCAAAACTTGATTTTTTATGAATTAAAAAAAACAATTTTTTAAAAAAATAATCACCGGGCCGGCCTGGGGGGCCTTACCAGGCCCCCCACCAGGGAGCATAGCCCGGCCCGGCCCGATTACATTGTTAAGCCCGGCCCTGGTTCGGAAAAGCCCGGCCCTTGCAGGCCCGGGCCCGCCGGGCTTTATGCGCACCACTATATATATATATATATATATATATATATATATATATATATATATATATATATATATATATATATAATATATATATATATATATATATATATATATATATATTATATATATATATATATATATAATATATATGTATATATATATGTATATATACTATATATAAATAAAAAGTTATCTTTGGTGCAACATATGCACTACCTAAATTGCCCCTATAATTTTTAAAAAATGGAGAGAGAGGAGAGAGAGAGAGGAGTTGTCAATTATTATAATATATATATAGTATTATAAAGAAAGAGTGGGGAGGGTGAGAGTGTGCGGAACAGAGGAAGAGAGAGGGAAAGAGAGAGAGAGAAAGAGGAATAAGAATAGAGAGAAAAAAATAATTTTTTTAGATATAAAATTTTTTTACAAATTTAATATTGCAGTATTGATTTAGATTTTTTTTACGATCATTTTGAGTACTCATATGTATATATTGCTGGCGCAGTCCGCAAGATCAGTCGGGGGCGGGCGAAACACGCCATCGCCGGCCGGGTACTGTGGCGCGTAGTCATCGGGCCGGAGGCCCGTACCTGTCACCCGTATATATATACATATATATATACATATATGTATATACATATATATATACATATATGTATATACATATATATATACATATATGTATATACATATATATATACATATATGTATATACATATATATATATATGTACATAATATATATGTACCCGCGATCACAGACACGGGTCTTCGCCTCAACAGCCAAACACGACAGTATCTCAAATGTGATAGGATTGGGGCTCCTCCCCTCTAATCAACTTCCCTCTAATTAATAACTCATTAAAAATTATTAAATAATGATTTGTAATTGGCAGTTTCCTCTCCAAGGGAGTGAGGGGTGGGAGACGTAAGAATGGCCGGCCAGCCGACATCTCTGAAGTTGACAAAAAAACACCTTTGATTTATTTATGGTTGAAGGTGGCCATACTTATAATATAGTATATGTAGAGTTTAATTAGACAAATTGTACAGAAATTAATGCTAAAACTAGGAGGAATTAATAAAAATACATACATAAATTTACATAAGTGATGAATAGCTAGCTCCTATAATATCAGAAATGGTCAAATTCATGACCTTCATTAATAGTCAACACTTAACTTTCTTAATGTATTTTTTATTTGTGTCAAATTAAAGAAGTGGTAATAGGATTATCTACTCCACTACCATCCTAATTAAGCAAAATATATCATTTAATTATTCTTGAGAGTTATAATAATGAGAAGAAAAAATATATAGAGAGGTCTTAGACGAAGGCTCCTTTAATTTTGGCGCAGCGGTGTCGGTCACGAACATAGTCAGGGGCAGATATAAGCGGTGGCCGGCGCCCCCCCCCCCCCCCCCCCCCCCCCCCCCCCCCCCCCCCAAAAGGATTTTGGAAAAATAGATGTTGAATTTGGGTTCTTTTTACGGAGCAAATGAATTTTGACTACTTATACGTCAAAAACGGTGTCCGAATAAGGGAGAAAAGAGCCCAGAAAGGTGAAGACGTTTAAAATTTTTTTTGAATACAAGATGAGAAATTAAAGTTGACATGAGAGATAACTTGTTTAATTGATTTTTGTGAAGATGACATATATAAATCTAGTTAAGATAGCTGCAAACAATTTTGACCCCGTCAAGTCCACATTCTTCTTTACTCATAGTTTCTTCGAAATCTTTGAAAGAAACATTATCGTCATCTTCAGCACGATATAACGTGACATTTTCTTTACTTGACTCCTATAATCTTGCTTATTTTACTCGAACATCTGAACAAACAAGGATTCATCTTAAACATTTTCGTTGCAACCAATTTTTTTTCGTGGATTTATTTACTTGTTCACACAAATATTTAACTCAAACATCTGAACAAACAAATCAAATTGTAATTGTTGATACTTTTTATATTCTCACATCTCAAATTATTGAAAAGTTAATATTATGTATACTGCAAAAAAAATCAGACCAGCATCACATAACATTTCATTTATTCCAAAAGCTGATTAAAGATTAAGTTCAGATGTATCTAAATAGATAATATGCAATAAAAAACAATTATTTTTTATGACCAAATTGTGATATCTCTACATGTGCACATTTTGGTTTATATATTGATCATTAAAAACAAAATCCTTTTGACTGGTCCTCCTAGTCAAACTTCCTGGATCCGCCCCTGAACAAAGTGGTTATGAACATCCATCGTCCCGAACGCTCGACCTCATCTAAAGAATTCCATTCATTTTATGTTCGAATTTAAACTAGTTTTCTTTTTTTGATGGCCATATATAACAGTTTGTTGGAAACGTGAAACAGGCCCAGTTCAACTCAACACCACCAGGCCACTTCTAAACCGCCACAGTTCGCGCGGTCTGCCCCCCTTCAGGCGAGTAGCCTACTCACGAGACCGACCTCCAGCGAGACTACCACACCAACCTCTTCCCGCGCGGTTTACCACCCACACGGCGAGCTCCTAACTCCACGCGCGAGCTACACCCAGGAGAGTCCGGCACTGCGAGACCAACCCGGCGAGACCTCCACACGCGGGCGCTCAAAACCCAAACACACCACTCGCAGCGAGACCGCCATACCGCGAGTCCACCGTCGGCGAGTACACCCCTGCGAGCACACAAGCCGCGAGACCACCTTCTCGCGGCGAGTTCAAACCGCAACCGCTTCTTCTCGCAGCGAGATCAAACAAGTCGCCCGGCCTCTCGTCCTAACCGCCCGGTTTGTCCTCACAAGACACTCCTAGCGCTGCAGCGCTCTCACACCCTTACAAAGTCTAAAGTTGGGAGGATTTTCACTTTTTCAACAACTACAAACATGTACAAGGGGGGGCCTTTATAAATGCAACCACTCTCTCTCTTCATTAAATGAATACAACTATACATATTAAAATAAACTCTCAAAAAGACTTTTGACATGTTGACCTGGTCAACCAAGTCAAACTCCAACAAACTCCCCCTCAAACTTGGCAGCCCATGCCAAGTTTGCTCCTCATCTTCACAAACGTCTCCACCTTCAAAGCCTTGGTGAAGATATCCGCAACTTGCTCTTCGGTCGGGCAATACTTCACTTCCACTGTCTTCAACTCTACTTGCTCCCTTAGGAAATGATACCTTGTCTCGATATGTTTGCTACGTCCATGTAGCACGGGATTCTTCGCGAGTTGGATGGCCGACATGTTGTCCACCATCATAGTCGTTGGTCCATCCACTCTGTTAGAAAGTAGCGAAAAGAAGCGAAAAGTAGAGAACAAGCAAATAAACTTTTGAATAATTGAAATTTTATTATCCAAAAAAGGTATCTATTACAAAGGTATGCCCTCCCTTATATAGAATGGAGGAGAGATGAGAGAATACAAATAAGAGATGTGGGACTAAAAATTACAGGACTAAGCGGACTATACAAGACAAACCGCACAAACCGCGCGGTTAGACAACAGGGCTAACCGCACGGCTACCACCAGAGAGGAAGCGAAGACTGCCAGGGAAGACCGCCAGACCGCCCAGTCTCCAAGCCGACTGAGACAGACCGCCAGACCGCGCGGTCTCCAACCCGCCAATACAAACCGCCAGGCCGCCCGGTCACCAACTTCAACACTCTCCCTCAAGCTGGAGCATATATATCGATCATGTCCAGCTTGTCGCAGATGTGGAAAAAGGAAGCGGACACCGGCTTGGTGAAGACATCTGCCAACTCGTTGTCGGACGTGACGAATGGAGTGCAAATCTGTTTCTTCAATATTTCTTCCCGAATAAAATGACAGTCGATTTCTATGTGTTTTGTTCTCTCATGAAACACCGGATTTTTGGAAATGTGTATTGCGGCCTTATTGTCACAGAACATAGGAAGAGGATAGTTATAAACCTCTCCTAAGTCAAGCATGAGAGCCCTCAACCACTTCAACTCACATGTAGTCGATGTCATGCTACGATATTCCGCCTCTGCACTAGACCTGGAAACAACAGACTGTTTCTTGCTCTTCCAACTCACAAGATTGCCTCCAACAAATGTGCAGAAACCTGAAGTCGATTTGCGGTCCCCTTTGTCATCCGCATAGCTAGAATCAGAGTAAGCTTCAACTCTTAGGTGACCATTCTTCTGAAATAGGAGTCCTTTCCCTGGAGCAGCTTTAATATACTCTAATATCCTCAGAGCAGATTGTAGATGACACTCCCTCGGAGCTTGCATGAACTGGCTCACCTTGCCAACAGCATAAGAGATGTCGGGTCTGGTTACCGTGAGATATATGAGCTTGCCCACCAGACGTCGGTATCTCGTAAGATCAGAGAGAAGAGGTGAGTCATCTGTCCAAGTTTTGTCTTCTCCAGCAGCCATAGGACAACGTGCAGGTTTAACACCAGTGAGTCCTGCCTCCTTTAAAAGGTCAAGAGCATACTTCCGTTGTGAAAGGACCATGGAGTTGGGCTTTCTAGAGATTTCAATCCCCAAAAAGTATTTCGGGGAGCCCATATCTTTTGTAACCAGATGTTGACGAAGGTGTTTCTTGGTCATCAATACCCCATCCTGGTCATCGCCAGTAAGAAGAATGTCATCAACATAAACCGCAAGAACAACAAGACCAGAGGCGGTTTTCCGAACAAACAAGGAGTGATCTGCTGAGCTTCGTGTAAAACCAATGGCCGCAACAATGCGACTGAACTTGTCAAACCAGGCACGAGGACTCTGCTTGAGGCCATAGATAGCCTTCCTTAGCCGGCATACCCGTGTCTCTCCCTGAGCAACATACCCAGGAGGTTGCTCCATGTAAACATCTTCCTGCAGATCACCATAGAGGAAGGCATTCTTAACATCTAGCTGCGAGATGGGTCAATCCCTGTTGACAGCCACAGAGAGAAGAACCCGAATAGTGCTGAGGCGAGCCACGGGAGAGAAAGTGTCAAAGTAATCAATCTCATAAGTTTGGGTAAAACCCTTGGCAACCAGGCGAGCCTTATAACGATCCACACTGCCATCTGGGAGAAACTTCACCACGAAGACCCAGCGACAACCAACAACATCTGTGCCGAAAGGAGGCGGAACAAGGGTCCAGGTACCCGTTTCAGTGAGAGTAGCAATCTCCTCATCCATGACAACTTTCCAGTGAGGAATAGTAAGAGCCTCCTGGTAGGAACGGGGGGTGGCAGTGGCCGAGATAGCCAGTGCAAAAGCTCGACGAGCAGGGGTAAGACGATCGTAGGAAACAACTGCAGCAAGCGGATGGTGGGTACAGGCCCGAACTCCTTTGCGAAGAGCAATCGGGAGATCCAGGTCAGCAGGTGTCTCAGTATCCGGAGTATCCGTGGTGGAGAGAGCTGGCCCAGGAGTAGAGAGAGATGGCAGCGGAGTGGAGGGAGAAAGCGGAGTAGAGGGTGGAGAGGAGGAGGATGGGGAAGACGGTGGAGTGGGTGGAGAGGGTGGAACATCAGTGGGAGCAGAGGGAATGGATGGGTTGGTAGGAGAAGTAGGAGCAGGAGGAGTAGAAGAGGAAGCGGGAGAGAAGTAAGATGCATTGGCAAAGAAGGTGACATCCGCAGAGACAAATTGCTTGCGGGTAACAGGGTCAAAGCAACAATATCCTTTCTGAGTGGGAGAGTAGCCCAGAAAGACACATTTGGTGGCACGTGGTGAGAGTTTATCACGGGTGGCAGCGGGAGAGTGCACAAAAGCGGTGCACCCAAAGATGTGTAGAGGAAGAGGAAAGGGATCCTTGTCCGGATAAAGAATGGAGAAGGGGGTAGCACCGTGGAGAACGGTGGAGGGAAGGCGATTGATGAGATAGCAGGAGAGGAGGACAGCATAGCCCCAATAGGAGCGAGGAACATGCATTTGAGTCATCATAGTGCGAGCGACATCAAGGAGGTGACGGTTTTTGCGTTCCGCCACCCCATTTTGTTGTGAGGTGTAGACACAGCTGGTTTGACGAATAACACCATGGTGAGTACAAAAGGAGGAGAAGTCGTGGCTAAGATACTCCTTAGCATTGTCAGAACGAAGGAGTTTAATAGACGTAGCAAACTGAGTTTTAACCATAGAATAAAAGGAGGTCCAAACAGAGAACAACTCGGAGCGATCTTTGAGAAGATATACCCACGTACATCGAGAGAAATCATCAATGAAGGTGACAAAATAGGAACTACCCTGACCGATGGTGAGGTTAGGAGCGGGACCCCATATGTCAGAGTGAACGAGGTCGAACGGATGGGAAGAGCCCCGACTTTGCGTTGGTGGGAAGGAGGAGCGGTGATGTTTGCCAAGTTGACAGGCATCACAGTTTAGAGGAGGATGATGAGGAGGGAGGTGCGGCAGGAGCTGTCGTAGAATTCGGGGAGGAGCATGTCCAAGGCGAAGATGCCATTGGAGAAGATCTGTAGAGGAGGAGGAGAAGGCGGATAGAGCAGAAATGTTGTCGAGTAAGTAGAGGCCACCACTCTCAGTCCCGGTAGCAATCGTCCGTTGGGATTCCGGATCCTGAAAAGCACAAGAGGTAGGGGTGAATGTGACAGAACACCGTAGTTGCTTGCATAAAGAAGTAACCGATAATAAATTGCACGGAAACTTGGGCACATAGAGGGTATCAGCCAAGCAGAGAGATGGAGTGACTTGAACCATGCCCGTCCCATGGACCGGGGAGGGAGATCCATCAGCAACAATGACCGGGGGCAACTGAGCCTGTGTGTCAAGAAGAGAGAAACATTGAGGGTTGTCTGTCATATGATTTGTTGCACCAAAGTCGATGAGCCATCGTCCGCGAGTCACAACATGAGCACTACCAGAGGAGGTGACCACGGAGGCGGACAGGCTGGAGGAGAGGAAAGCCATGGAAGCAAGAGAGGAGCAAATCGCGACGAGAGGAACAAGCCGCGAGAAGAGAAAAGAGCACCAAGCCGGGCGACCAGAAAACAGGTCGGGCGGCTAGGAAGGCCGCTTCCAAGAAGCCGAGCAAAGCAGAGGGAAAGAAGTCGCACGGCCTGAAAAAGTCGGGCGAACAGAGGAGAACAAGTCGCACGGCCAAAGATGAGGCTGGGGCGACTAGCAAGCAGGAGCGGGTAGAAGGCAACAAGAAGTAGAGCACGGTGAATAAAGGAGATCGCGAAAAAAGGTCGCGAAAAAGAAGGGGCAAGCCGCGCGGACAGGGCGCGCGGGCAGACGGAGAAGCAAGCGGCGAAAAAAAGCAGGCAAAGGCTCAGCGGGGAAGAGGTCGCGCGGACTGAGAAGGCCGAGCGAACAGAAGAGAAGAGAAGAGCAGGTGACCGCGACCAAGATGCAGGTGAAAAAGGAACAACCCGCACGGTCAGGCAGATCACAGTAGCAAACCGCGAGAGACAAGCGGTAATAGGGAAAGCAGAGGCAGACAGGGAGAAGAAGTCCGCAGCGGGTAGAGACAAGTCACGCGGACAGAGACAGGCCGCAACGACCAGGAAGTCTGAGAGGAAAGAAAGAACAAGGAGCGTGGCGACAAGGAAACAGGTCGCTGCGACGAATAGCAGAGGAGAAGAGAATCAAGAAGAAGAAGCAAGCCGCGCGGACAGAAACAAGCCGCGCGGACAGAAACAAGCCGCGCGGACAGAAGAGAAGGCAAGCCGCGAGACAAGTCGCAGGACGCGAAAAACAAGCCGCGAACAACAGAGAGCGCACAGAATCAGGAGGAAAACAAGCCGCGAAGACTGCCAGGGAAGACCGCCAGACCGCCCAGTCTCCAAGCCGACTGAGACAGACCGCCAGACCGCGCGGTCTCCAACCCGCCAATACAAACCGCCAGTCCGCCCGGTCACCAAATTCAACACACTCCATGCTGCAAACTCTCCAACAGATTCCTTAGCCAGATGGCTTGGCAGGTGCCAGCTGCTGCTGCAATATACTCAGCCTCGCAGGACGATAGAGCTATCGTTGCCTGCTTCTTCGAGCTCCAAGAGAACACCCCCGTTCCCATGCTGAAGGCATATCCGGAAGTGCTCTTCTGATCGTTCACATCCCCGCCGTAGTCACTATCCGAGTATCCTACCAGTGTCAGCTCTTCTCCAGTAGCATATTTCAGCCCATGGCCTCTAGTCCTGTTGATGTACCTCAGGATCCTCTTCACTGCCGTGAAGTGGTCTTCCTTTGGCTCCTCCATATGCCTGCTCACCACTCCGACCGCATACATGATGTCCGGTCGGGTGAAGGTAAGGTAGCGTAGACTGCCCACCAAACTCTTAAATAGGGTAGAATCCACCGCTCCTTCCTTAGAATCTTTCTTCAGCTTCAAACCTGGGTCAGCGGGAGTGGAGATAGGCTTGCTATCCTCCATCCTGAACTTCTTCAAGATCTCCTATGCGTACTTCTTCTGGGATATGAAGATCTCATCTTCTCCCTGCTTCAGTTCCACTCCCAGGAAGTAGCTCAACTCTCACAAGTCTGTCATTTCAAATTCCTTCTTCATCATGCCCCGGAACTCCTCATACATAGCAGTATTGTTCCCCGTGAAAATCATGTCGTCCACATAGAGGCACACAATCATCATGTTGCCTTCCTGGTCCACCTTGGTGTAGAGGGCGTACTCATGCGGGCTCTTCTGATAGTCATGCTTTTGCAAGTAAGCATCTATCCTTCCGTTCCACGCTCTTGCCCCTTACTTCAGTCCTTAGAGTGCTTTATCTAACTTGCAGACTTTTCTCTCCTGCCCCTTCACAACGTACCCTGGAGGCTGCTCAATGTACACATCTTCTTCCAGGTAGCCGTTCAAATAAGCAGAGACCACGTCCATCTGCATGATCCTCCAACCATGGTGAGCAGCTAGCGCTATGATCAACCGGATGGTGTCAACACGCGCTACGGGGGCAAACACTTCATCATAGTTCACGCCTTGGACTTGTCGATAGCCCTTCACCACTAGCCTGGCCTTGTGCTTCTCCACTCCGCCATCCTTGTTCTTCTTTACTTTGTACACCCACTTCACCCCGAGGGGTTTTTGGCCTGCAGGAGGGTCGACCAACTTCCAGGTCTCGTTCTTCTTTATGGAAGCGATCTCCGCATCCATCGCCTTCCTCCAACTCTTCTCCTTGGCAGCTTCATCGTAGGAGCATGGCTGGACATCTGCTAACAGACAATACAAAGAAAAATTATTAAGTGCCGGTGCCGTCTCCTCATATATCTCATCCAGCCTCCGCATCCTGGGCTGAGGACGGTAGTCCTTGCTCCCACTGGTACTTGTTCCTCCAGGGCTGCTTCCACTCGTGCTCGCACTACTAGAGTAACGGGTGAGAGCTCCCCCTGAACTTCCGCTTGGTGGTGATGGTGGCTCCGCTCCACCCATCTCCGCTTCGGCCTCTCCTCCACCTTCTTCATCATCCTCGAAAAACATCCCCTTGATGTTCTTCACCGCCTCATCCAAGCTCCAGCAGCTTCCTTCTTTAAATACCACATATCGTGAGATGATGGCTTTCTCCATCTCAGGATTGTATAACTTGTAAGCCTTGCTCGCAGGAGCGTAGCCCACAAAAATACACTTTTCGCTTCGATCGTCCAGCTTCTTCATCCTTTGGTCCGGGACGTGGGCATAAGCTACACACCCGAAGACCCTTAGGTGCTTCACACTTGGTTTCCAACCACTCCAAGCCTCACACGGTGTCTTGAACTTCACACTCTTGGTAGGGCACCGATTCAGCACGTACACAGCCATCTGTACTGCTTCCGCCCAGAACTTCTTCGGTAGTCCCTTACCCTTTACCATGCTCCGTGCCATGTTCATGATTGTGAGATTCTTCCTTTCTGCCACGCCATTCTGCTGAGGCGAGTAAGCCGCCGTTAGTTGATGAGAGATTCCCCATTGCCTACAGTACTCATCGAACAGCCTAGAGGTGTACTCCCCACCTCTATCCGTTCTAAGTACTTTCAGCGGTTGACTACTCTCCTTCTCAGCCATCGCCCGGAACTCCTTGAACTTCTCCAGCACCTCAGCCTTCTCCTTCAGAAAATACACCCAACACTTTCTGCTGAAGTCGTCAGTGAATGTGATGTAGTACTTGCTTCCACCGATTGAAGTTGTTTCAAATGGACCAGCGATGTCCGAGTGAACCAACTCCAATGGCCTCGTCGCCCTTCGGGACTTGCCACCCTCAAATGTCTCTCTTCTCTGCTTCCCCTTGGTGCATGCCTCACAGATCCTATGAGGAGGTGTGATTATAGGCAGTCCTTCCACCATCTTTGATCCAGACAACAACTTCAGGCATGTGAACCCCAGATGCCCCATCCGGTGGTGCCACAGCCAAGCTTCCTCCTCTTCTTCATTCCTCGCGAGACATGCCGTCTCCTTTACATCCATGCTCAAAGTGAAGAGACGGTTCGCCGTCATCTTTACCCTCACTACTTCTTTCCCATGACCGTCCTTCATGGCCAGGGTGTCATCCCGCAACAAGACCCGGTAGCCCTTCTCCACCAGCTGCCCAATACTTAGGATGTTACTCCTCAAGCCCGGCATATAAAAGACGTCGTTGATGAGAACCTCCTTTCCACTCAACACAACCGCCATAACTCCTCTTCCTTCCACTGCTATCTTTGAGGCGTCGCCGAAACTCACCTCACCACCATTTGGTTCAAGGCTCGTAAACAGCTCCCTCTCACCGCACATGTGGTTGCTGGCTCCGGTGTCTAAGTACCACACTTCATTCCTTCCGCCTCCAGCACCTTGGATAGTAAGTAACATCATCGGGTCGCCTCTCGTGTTGCTTGTCTCTGCATAGTGGTTGACCTCTCCTCCCTTCCGAGAAGCCCAACAATCATAGCTCATGTGCCCGAACTTGCCACAGTTGTAGCATTGAGTCTGGGACAGGTCTCCTCTACCTCCTCTACCTTGGCCTCTGTCTTGGTCTTTTCCTCCTCTGCCTTGGCCTCTGCCTTGGCCTCTTCCTCTACCTCCGGCGTTCCAACCTTGGTTCTGCTCGAACTCCTTCTGGTGTGGTTGACTTCTCCCTTGATCTCTACCACCTCTTCCTACTCTACCTCTTCCTTGGTAGCCACGGCCACGCCGGCCACCACCTCTTCCTGAGCTCTCTCCGAAGTTCAGCTGAGTCTGGAGTGCTTTTCCCAAGCCACTCACTTCTTCATCATCTTGCGCCATTCTGTACTCATGGGCTTGCAGTGAGCCCATCAATTCATCCGTCGTCATCACCGTGAGGTCCTTCGATTCTTCGATGGCCACCACCACGTGTCGGAACTTTTTTGTCATAGAGCGTAGGAGCTTCTCCATGAAGCTAACCTCGTCTATGTTCTCCTCATTTCTCTTCATCTCATTTGTGAGCGTCCATAGACGGGTCACATAGTCGCCAACCTTCTCCGACCCTTGCATCCTTATCATCTCATACTGGCCTCAGAGGGATTGCAACTTAACTTTCTTGGCCTTGTCTACTCCCTGAATGGAGCGCTGCAAGATCTCTCATGCCTCCTTCGAAGTCTCGGCGTCCGAGATCTTTTCGAACGTAGCTTCATCTACACCTTGATACAAAATGTACAACGCCTTCTTGTCCCTCTTCTTAGCTTCTCTCAATGCTGTCCTCTGTGCGTTCGTTAACGCGGCTTCTGCTTCGGCAGTCAGCACCTCCACACCATCCTCTACTACCTCCCACAACTCCTTGGAGGCTAGTAGTACCCTCATCTGGATGCTCCAGTTCCCATAGTTGGTCTTCGTAAACTTGGGGACTTGCCCCGGCACGGCACCTCCAAACTCCATCTCTCCCCTACTTCAAACCTTCCGAGGGTCTCGAACCTCGCTCTGATACCACTTGTTGGAAACGTGAAACAGGCACAGTTCAACTCAACACCACCAGGCCACTTCTAAACCACCATAGTTCGCGCGGTCTGCCCCCCTTCAGGCGAGTATCCTACTCGCGAGACCGACCTCCAGCGAGACTACCACACCAACCTCTTCCCGCGCGGTTTACCACCCACACGGCGAGCTCCTAACTCCACGCGTGAGCTACACCCAGGAGAGTCCGGCACTGCGAGACCAACCCGGCGAGACCTCCACACGCGGGCGCTCAAAACCCAAACACACCACTCGCAGCGAGACCGCCAAACTGCGAGTCCACAGTCGGCGAGTACACCCCTGCGAGCACAGAAGCCGCGAGACCACCTTCTCGCGGCGAGTTCAAACCGCAACCGCTTCTTCTCGCAGCGAGATCAAACAAGTCGCCCGGCCTCTCGTCCTAACCGCCCGGTTTGTCCTCACAAGACACTCCTAGCGCTGCAGCGCTCTCACACCCTTACAAAGTCTAAAGTTGGGAGGATTTTCACTTTTTCAACAACTACAAACATGTACAGGAGGGGGGGCCTTTATAAATACAACCACTCTCTCTCTTCATTAAATGAATACAACTATACATATTAAAATAAACTCTCAAAAAGACTTTTGACATGTTGACCTGGTCAACCAAGTCAAACTCCAACACAGTTGTCATTCCAAACAAGCATTTTATGACGGCAGCGCTTTCGTCCTCCAAACGGAGCCCTAGTTCTTCTAGCTAGCCAGGAGAAAGCAGAGGAATGTGGGGATCTTGAATAAGTGATACTATATATACATATAGTATATAAATTAATCTTGTCCAGCAATTTTCTCCAATCATCTCTCCTTAATGTATTGCATATGATTTTTTTTAGGAAGAAAAACATTATTCCGAAAGTCTCCTCTTAAATAAAAGAACTAGTGTTGTTGTGGGGAATAATTTTATGTTAATTATTTTGATTGGTCTCATCAATATAATAAAGAGAATCAAAAGCTGCTATGTAGCTAGCTAGAGTTATAGTTACAGAGGAGTAAAGAAGAAGCTGGAGTGAGTGGTGGGGGTGGGGAGATAAGCTGTGAAGATTACCCTCGATACGGTTTCTAACTTTCCAACACGACCATGCACTATATATAAATTTGGCCACAAGAAGTTGCTAAATGCATGCTTATAATCACTCTATCTATCTATATATATATATGGACATATCTCATGATATCAAGCACAAGTTGTGTCCGGGAGTGTGTAAAAGCAAAGATTTTATAGGGAATCCTTTCAAAAACATTAGAGTTTACAGCAAGGAAACAATTACCTCCGGCCTGCATGCTGAGAGATTCCTCACAAGCTGTAAGCCACCCTAGCTACTAGTGTTGGTATCATGCATTATACAGTGGTCGCTTTCCATGGATATATATCTTACATTATCAACATCCCATCACTCCTACCTATTATAAGCTCCAACTTCTTATAAATATTTCATCATACAATGCAAGTTGTGGGTGCACATATAAATATTGGTATAAATATTCCTGAACTTACTTGAAACTGGCCAAATGAAGTTGAAATTGTATAATGTGTCCTGATCATTTCTCTTCCAAGCATGCAGTACTGTCATATCTTGAAAGTGCATGTATAGATTATGTATATATATATATATAATAATTCACCATGCGCATACAGAGGTGAACTTGCACAGCCAACTAGCTTGCTCAATAATTAATTGTATGCCATATATATATGTATAGAGGCCAGGCAAAACAGTGCCTGGTGGTTAGCTTAACAAATTGGTAATAAACTTTCCATATAAAATATATAATGGAGCATATATATGAACTTAATGAGCTGCTTCACATAATGCGCAATCAAAATTAATGAAAATGGCAAAAACAAAAAACACTTGCATAATTTAAATTTCCATAATGCATATAAATATAATGCATGTAGCTAGCCTATAACTAATTACATGCAAAATTAATAATATTTACCATTATATATCTTTACTCATTCTCTTAAAATTAATTAACCATCTCATTACATATTTAAAAACTTCATTCATTAAGGATTGTCTAACAAATATCATCTGTTTGAACATAAAAGTGTAGAAAGTTACTTAGATGGACATTAACAAATGACAATTTAACCCCGCGTTCATGACCGCCATCATGCCAAACGGAGCCATAAGCGTGTAAAAAGGGGAAAAGGGAGAGGGGCTGAGTTTTGTGTAGTGTGTATATATATGAACATCGCTTTCTTTAATTATCTCTGTCTCTGATGATCGAGCAGGGATGGAGGAATAATTAGCGGCTTCCAAAGTGTGAGGAGTCATTTCCACCTGCAACTTCAAGCTAGCTCTGGGGTGGTCCACTCACTCAATACAGTCTTATGTCGACCAAGAGACTTTCATTATTTCCCAGGGGGAAACTTTGCCTTCTATTATTAATACATATATATATATATATATATATATATATATATATATATATATATATATATATATATATATATATATATATATATATATATATATATATATAGATATAGATATATATAGATATATATATATATATGTGCGTTCTTCCGCTAGAGAGATTTTATAATAGGGATATGTATATATTGCACGGATGACTAATGAAGAAGTCAAATAGCAGTTAATTAATATCTTATTAGTTTAATTAATTTGAAGAAAATTTAATTAATCTCATTTAGATTTGGTACGTAGTTTAAATGAAAGGATAATGAGAAGTGCAAACAGTAGTTGTGATTAATTAGTTGAAATTGGTCTGTACAAAACAGGATATTATGAGATATTTACAAAGAAGTAGTAGCGCGTCAGCTAGTAAATATGCAGGCAGTGTCACGTGCAAGCCACGTTTTCCCCTTCCCTTGCATTTACTGAGTGCGCAGGTCTAATGTTGTAAGTGGGGTTAATGGCTTCAGTAATATATGGGATTGGCACGCCTGTAAATTGTAAAGAATTAAGTTAATGAATTGAGGTTCAGTTTGGAAGACTTATTTTTACCGGTCAAGCCAATTCTAGCTGTTGAGGTCAAGTTGTACCGTAGATCCAATTCAAGCTGTTGGATCTTTAGGATCATGGCTGCAAATAGCCGAATCTAGAGAAAATGCCTCCCTCCATCTCACAAAATACGCGACACCTTGGCAGAAACAAAATCTCACGGCAAGCCACAATACTCCCACATTGTGGGATAAATTTGGGTATATATATAATAACAGCCCCCTATTATTTCTGAAATTAATTATATATCGCACATGTATAAATAGGTATGTTTAGGGTGGCTGAGTTCGGGCTAACGGCAGTGGCTGCTTTCAATAGCGCTGCCGCCGGTTTACTATTGATGCCTTTAGAAATTGGCAGCCCTTTTTTTTTTTTACTTTCTTAAGGTTTCTATTCAATTTTGATTTTTAAATGAAAAAAAACACTTTACACTAATTTTAAAATTAAGTTACGTTGGAATAATAAGAAAAACAAAAAAGACAATTTAAATAATAAGAATTCCCAGGGGTGGGCATAGCCTGTGGGGGCGGATGAAGCTCACCCGCAAGTCGAGAACTGTCGTGTGGGGCATGGGGGGTCCCCCATGCACCGTCACTCGTGTGTGTGAATTCTTTTCACCCCGCGCACATTTTTCAAGCAGACAAGTGTTTTCACGCGGACGCGTGATATTTGCACGGCCGCATTTTCTCCCGGGAGCGCATTTTCCCTCCACCGCAGATGTTTTTTGCACTGGCACGTGTTTTCGTCTGAGCATGCATTTTCACAGAAGCGCGTGTTTTCACCATGTTGCGCTCTCCCTGATGCGTGTTTCTCGCTCAGACACGTGTTTTCTCCCGGGCGTGTTCCCTCACATGCCCGCATTTTTCACCCGGACATATTTTCGCCTGGGGGCTTTTTTCCCCAGACGTGCGTTTTCGCCTGACTGCACATTTTCCGCACTTGTGCTCATTTTCGCTCGGGAGCACGTTTACGCATCAACACTCGTTTTAGCCCGGACATGTTTTTGACATGACGCGCGTTTTTGTCCGCCCACATGTGTTTTCCCGGACGCACTTTTTCACCCATATACGCATTTTTCGCTCTTGGTGCAGTTTTTCTAATTGATTAGAGACACATTTTTTACCCGCACGTGCGTTTCTCTTGTATGTGTATTCTCTAAGGAACGTGTTATTTTGCCCATTCTAATGGAATTTCTTGGAGGAATTGTGAGCAAGTTGGAGCTAATGGAATCACTTGAAACACAATAGGAGCGTTAGCAAAGACAAAGAAGCGAGAATATATATGAAACGCATGACTGTGTGTCCAAACAAACAATCACTAACAAAACATGTGTTTTAGTTGAATGAAGAGTAGAAAAATACACACATTGATGCGCCGTCGAGCAACATAATCATGCACAACTACAGACCCATGTGTTTATTCGCACGCCCGCGCACGCATTTGGCGTGTTTCTCCATTTTCTCGGCAGTTCAACACAATTATATCAGAAGCGCGACCCAGCGTATTCGTGCACGACCGTGCCCTTTACGATATATTCCTTTTTTTCATTAGGACAATGAGCAACCCTTTTGAGAGCCACGCGGTTCTATTTCTTTTCAGAATTTTTTTAGGTTTTTATATTTCAGAGGGTACTCGGTTATGACCGTCGTCAGTCATCGAAAAATAAAACTAATTTTGTGTTAAATTTATATAATAATAATATGACTGCACGTATTGAGGCCGACTCGAAATTGATTAACGGGTTCGTGTAATACTAGGGTTTGGTCTTATGCTGGAAGTACTATTTATACCCTTATTCCATACTTATATGGGATATGGTAGAATACTTTGAGCAAACTCTTCTACATTCTCAAAGTAACTGCTCTGCTAGGGTTGCTCCCGAGCGATTTTGATATTCTGTTGTCGCTGTGCTTCCCGATTTTCCGCGAGTTTCCTCCACTTGTGCGCTATTTTCGCCGTTGAAGTTCCCGTCCCACTCCTGAGCGCCGCCGCTCTGCCTCCTGTGTTTGCGTCGATCGCGAAGCAAGGGGATCGGCATGCTCTTCCCTTCGCAGATCGCTAGGTACAAATCGCCACTTGAGATCGCCGCTGAAATAGCCCCCCCTAGCGATTTCGTCGTTGTTCTTCCTCAACTTCCGGCGAGGCTTGCTAGTAGAGTTCGCTGCTCAGATCCAGCCGCCGACTAGAAGATGAGCTCGTTCGTGCCTTCATCTTCCTCTGTAGTGCGCCGATCTACCTCTTGTGCTAAGAATATGTACAGATCTGACCGCCTCTGCAAAGATCTAGCTGCTCTCCGCTGCTTCTTGCCGCCGGTTTGTTGTTTGGTTGATAGTAGAGAGAGGAGGTCCTTCAACCATTAGCCAGCAAGGAGAAATTTTTTGTTGTCTGAGTTCCAAGATCTAAAATTTACCTTCAGTTTGGAATCCTTGTTGTCTGAAATCCAATAAGGAGATCTAGTTGTTGTTCTAAGAGTACTGTTCTGATATGCTGAACTCAGATCCAGTGAAAAGTCTCTCAGATCTTTGGAGCATTTGTGGAGGTTTTACTGGTTGGATCTTGTCCTCTATCGACTGCATTCAACCGATACGAGGAGCAAGTTATTCTTGGATTGGATCTGAATACCCGTGTCTGATCTCCGCACTGCTCAGGTGATTTCTTTCCTGTTTACTGTTCTAGCTTAAGAGAGATGTCAAAGTTAAGCTCGTACGACATCGTCAAGCTTCAATCGTTCGATCTCTCTGATTTCCATGCTTGGAAGCTGCACGTACAACTGAGAATGAAGGAATGTGAGATATTCTACACAGTTCTGAGTGACTTCGCCACTACCGAAGAGGACGTGACTACGTAAGTGAATTTCAATGGAGAAAAGACGAAGATTTCTGCAGGGACTACCTGCTAAATTCACAGAACCCTAGACTCGCCCTGACCTAAAGCGGTTATAAGACTGCGAAGAAGATTTGGGATCGCTTGAATGCGCACTTCCAGAAGGAAGAGGGGTTGTCGAGGACTCTCCTTGGGGAGAGACTCTTTAATTCAAAATTAAATTTAAACTCGTCAATCACCTCTCAAATAATTGAACTGGAGAGTGTGCGTCTCAAGTTGGCGGACGATAAGTCCGACATTTACGATAATCTCTTTGTGTGTCTAATTCTTAGTAAACTATCTCTTGAGTGGTTGACCTTCACGACTGAAATTCACAGGTTGAAGGAAAAGAACGCACTGGATGAAATCAAAAGGTTCATTCATATCGAGGATCAAAACATTGCCGGTTAGAGCTTGGAGCAAGTTGGTCAGTCCTCACATGCTGTCAACTTTGTTTCCCAACCCAGCAAGCCTCGCTGGAAGCCACCAGCACCCAAAGGTGAAGCATCTGCACAGTTGGCGCCTAAAAAGCACTCTTTCAAAAAGAAGAGGGGCAAGTGCCACAACTGCGGCAAGTGGGGACACTAGGCGGCTGATTGTAAGGCTCCTAAGAAGAAGAAGAAGAAGGAGGAAGCCCCACAAAATGTGGCGAACATGTTGGCAGATGCCTCAGATTCTAAGTCCCTTGTGGCTATGATCTGAAGCAGTCACCGAAGTTCGTCCTCTGAGTGGTGGCTAGATAGCGGTGCTACCTTTCATGTGACGAATGATAGAGGTCTTCTAGCTGAGGTCAAGGTTGTCTAGGAGAAGGTGGAGGACTACGTACAATGGAGGAGAGACTGAGGTGACTCGTGCTGGGATAGTCGGGCAGGTCCTCTCACCAGATAAAATTTTATTTTTGAACAATGTTAAAGTAGTTTTTATATCTGATTTTTATGAGTCTATTAGATAAGACTGGGATGTCCTTCACAACTTAAAACCACTACAAGAAAACTATAAATTAACAACGAAAATTAGAAAGGCTAACTAGTTTGTTGCTAATTAGCAACGAATTTTGACGCATAAAATATTTGTTTTTAGCTACAAAAATAGCAACCAAATTTTTTGTTGCAAAAATAGCAACGAAATACTTTGTTGCTAAATACTTGTTGTTAAATTGCAACAAAATATTTTCTTTCAAAAATCTCATTCTAATATTTTTGCATTAAAAATATTTATGGAGGAAATTTTTTGTTTCCCTCTAATTTTATTTCATTAGCCTCTTTAATTAAAAAAATTGCATGAGATATTTAATGGAAGACCTAGTGTCGGTTGTCCCCAAATCATGCTCAACTCTTCACTCTTCCGTTCAATCAAGCCGAGCTGCTCTCTCTCCCGTGAAATCTTGTCGAGCTGCTCTCTCTCCCGTGCAATCTCGCCGCCAAGTTGGAATAGTAACGATATATTTTGTTGCAAAATTAAAAAAAATTATTGCAAAATATTTATTGTGGAAATTTTTTTTTTACAAAAAAGTGTCATTTTATTCCTTCTTACAAATAATAATATTTTTATTTCTATATCCCCTCTCATAAAACATATTTATTGTCTATATATATTTATAAAACAGTATCAATTATTTATATTTAACAAAATAAAAAAATATTTAATTCTTTATATAATTTATATTTTCATAAATTATTTAAGTACTTATATATATTTATAAATTATTAATATTGAATAAAATAATTATAAATATATATAAATTATATAAAAAATTTATATTATAAAGAACAATATATATTATAAATATAAAGGAATATATATATATATATATAATGTAAATATATATGTATATTTATATAACGAACTATAAATATATATTGTATAAATATGTATTTATGTATTATATATTTATATTTCTTTATATAATTTTATAAACAAAAAAAATGTTATAATTAAATAAATATTTAAATATGTATATAATATTTGTATATGTATAAATATTGTCATTTGCAAACAGATAAATATTTTACATCAGTTGGTAAAAATGGTTGAGCTATTTGTGATAGGTCTTAGGTTCGAATCTTCGTGGTTACAAATAAATGAATCTTTTTATTGTATCTAAAAGTTTTTTTAATCTAATGAAATTATTAAATAAAATGACAAATATTAGCTAGGAATAATTTGGTTGCTAAAAAATCCTTGCATTATAGAAACGAATAATTTCGTTGCTAAAATTAGCTACGAGCATATTAGCTACAAAAAAATTTTGTTTCTAAATTCGTTGCTAATTAAAATTAGCAACGAATTTAGCTATTTATCAAGGTATTTAGCTCCTTGATAAAAGTAGTTTTTCGTGTAGTGAACGGTAGAATGACCTTAACGATAAATTCACATTATTTTGGGTGTGCATACCTAATCAAAGGAATGTATAGACTTAGCTTAAACATTGATAGCATTAATCAAATTAGTTCAAACTTTATTGATCCTAAGTTGTTACATAACAAACTTGAACATGTGAACTATAGTAAAATGCTATATCTAGCGAAAAGTCATAACATTTTTTTATATCTGTCTATTCGATTTGACAAGTGTGAGGTGTGTGGTCAAACCAAAATAACTAGAAAGCCTTCCAAATCGCTTTCTAGAAGCACAAAACTCATTGAATTGGTACATTTAGACTTCTGTGATTTCTGTAGCCACGTCACTAGAGGGGGAAGAAAGTATCTAATTACTTTCATAGATGATTTTTCTAGATATTGACATGTGTATCTGTTAATTAAAATCAAAAGACAAAACTTTTGAGACATTTAAGACCTTCAAGTCTCGTGTAGAAAATCAGTTAAACCTGAAAATTAAAAGATTTAGAAGTGGTCAAGAATGGGAATACACTATTATTGGGTTCAACGAATTTTGCGCCTTTGAGTGAATAATTCTTGAAACTACAGCTCCTTACTCATCTCAGTCAAATGGTGTTGTCGAGCGTAAGAATAGAACTTTGATAGAAATGTTGAATTTTATGCTTCTAACAGCTAGCATGCCTAATTCCTTTGGGGGAGAAGCAGTTCATGCTGCAAATCATATTCTGAATAGAGTGACTCATTCTCAGCTCATTATTACCCCGTATGAGTTGTGGCACGGCCATCCTTGTAGGTATAATGATACTCTATAGACTTGAGGTTGTATCGTCTATTTGTGAATACAAGACCTTAAGAGGCCTAAGGTGGGACCTAGAATAACGATGTGCATCTATCTAGGTAGTGCAGAAGATAGTACATGTTGATGCGCGGAAACGTCGCGGGGCACCAGCCAGCTAACACGGAGGGGGTGTTCGGTCTCACAAGCTAAGAGAGGAGGAGAGGAGGAAAGGAAGGAAGCCTCTGAGTGCTCGAGAGTGGAGCAAACGGCTTGTCAAAGAGGGTTGCGGGGATAGAGGAGAGGAGCTTGATCAACAGAGCGGGTTGATCAAGAGAGGAGGAGGAGGTTGACCAGGAGCTGTCGAGCAGACGGCTAATGTGACGGTTGTGCTTGCAGGTTGGTTGCCGAGAAGAGTTGAGCGGAGCTGAGAAGAAGCTTGCTGAGCAGAGGAGCAAGGCTTGCTGAGCAGAGGAGCAAGGCCTGCTAAGCAGAGAAGAGGAAGAGGGGGCCGCTAGCAGCGGCAACAACACACTTCGCCTGCCGCGGCCTAAATGTCACTCCTGCGACGGGCTTTCCTTTTATTAAAAGCTAGAGATTACAAGCTTGCAAGTACACCTTTGCAACAAATCAATAAAGGGGTACAAGGAGAAGCTGGCGGCTAAGAGAGAAGAAAATGCCAGAAAGCAGAGAAGAGAAGCTGCCAGAGACTAAGTAAAAGAGTCTGTCAGCTGCTGGAGGACTGAGAAACTGAGTCTGCAGAGTCTGCAGGCAAGCTGCTGAAGAGCTGTGGAGGACTGCACGGACAGGAAAACTGAGTCCGCAGAGCTTACTGGAAGGGTGGCGACGGACTGCGCGGACTGGAAAACTGAGTCCGCAGGGTCTGCTGGCAAGACTTGTATCCACCTTCTGGCCTCTAGAGCGATGCAGAGCGATGTAGAATGAGAGGCACCATGGGCTATTTATAGGCCCAGGGAAGTTCTTCTAGAAGCGGGGCCCGGTGACGTCAGCATGACGACCTGCGCGGACTCCGCGGACTGAGATTTTGCGTCCGCCACTGTTGATTGATGAAGCAAGCGGAAGGAGGCTCTGGAGAGGACTGGAGGCCACCCCCTAGCGGGCGACCTGGGCGGACTCCGGGAGGAGTCCGCCCGGCAGGCCGGAGGCCGCCCCCTAGCGGGCGGCCTGGGCGGACTCCAGGGGGGAGTCCGCCCGGCAGGGTGCCGGGGCCGCCCCCTAGCGGGAGGCCTGGGCGGACTCCAGGGGGAGTCCGCCCGGCAGGCCGGAGGCCGCCCCCTAGCGGGCGGCCTGGGCGGACTCCGGGTGGAGTCCGCCCGGCTGGATGTCGGGGCCGCCCCCTAGCGGGCGGCCTGGGCGGACTCCAGGGGGAGTCCGCCCGGCAGGCCTGGCCGCCCCCTTGCGGGCGGCCTGGGCGGACTCCGGGGGGAGTCCGCCCGGCTGGGTGCCGGGGCCGCCCCCTAGCGGGCGGCCTGGGCGGACTCCTAGGGGAGTCCGCCCGGCGGGCCTGGCCGCCCCCTTGCGGGCGGCCGGGGCGGACTCCGGGGGGAGTCCGCCCGGCTGGATGTCGGGGCCGCCCCCTAGCGGGCGGCCTGGGCGGACTCCAGGGGGAGTCCGCCCAGCGGGGCCTGGCCGCCCCCTTGCGGGCGGCCTGGGCGGACTCCGGGGGGAGTCCGCCCGGCTGGATGCCGGGGCCGCCCCTAGCGGGCGGCCTGGGCGGACTCCTGGGGGAGTCCGCCCGGCGGGCCTGGCCGCCCCCTTGCGGGCGGCCTGGGCGGACTCCGGGGGGAGTCCGCCCGGCTGGCGGGCAGAGGCCGCCCCGAATGGGCGGCCTCGGTGGACGGCGGCAGGAGGCCGCCGCCCCTCGGGCAGCAGGGAGGTCGCCCCTGGCGGGCGTCCTCGGTGGACGGCGGCTGGAGACCACCGCCCCTTGGTCGAACTAGGAGGCCGCTCCTGGCGATGCTGTTGGCGGACTCCTGCAAGGAAAGGCAATGCATGATTAGCGGACCTAACCGCATGTCCCACGAGGGTGAGCCATGGGAATAGCCCGCCGTCCCGCAGGGCACGCGGTTGCTAGGAGACATAGGCGGATAGGGAAAACTGTCCGCCTATGCTGGGGCGCATCGCGATCAAAAGGGACAATCTAAGGGTCGCGATTAGCCAGCTGGCCACCTTGGGAAGGATCGCCGATTTCTGGGTTAACATAATCCCCGCACTTTTTCAAGTTCCGAAAAGAACTTCGAAAAAGTTGGAGACCCACGAAAATTGTGATCCACCCCAACGGAAAAAGAGGAGCAAGGAGAGACAAAACCTGAAGACTCTCCTTAGAAGCTTGGTGCTTCCTGTCTATTTTCCTGCAAAAGGAAAGTTAGGATAAGCATGTAGGGGTGGCACATCGAGTGTGTACCTGAATTTGCTTTTGCAAAACGACGAAGGCGTGTCTTCTGTAAATGTTCTGCAAAATAAAAGTGAGGAAAACAGAAAGGCATAACGACTCGCAAGTACCTGGAAGGGACTTGCAAGTCTTTGCTGGTCTCTGCAAGAAGAGAGTTAGGAACAGACATTGTATGTAAAAATAAGCTGCAAGTACCTGGATGAGGCTTGCAGGTGTTTGCTAATCTCTGCAAGAAGAGGAGTTAGGAGCCAATAAGACATGAAAATATCTTGCAAGTACCTATGAAGAGAAGACTTGCAAGTGTTAACTGTAGACTGTTAACTGTCGACAAGATAAGGCCGATATGACCAATTAGCAAGAAGAATGCCTGATGAATACTATTATGAAGTCCAGATCAATAAACTGAGTTGTTAACTGCTGACAGATATGACTGGATTACAATGGCATGGCTGATAGCACTTGAGCAAACAATGTATAG
The DNA here is from genome assembly GCA_039583875.1 of Platanthera guangdongensis. Taxonomy (NCBI): domain Eukaryota; kingdom Viridiplantae; phylum Streptophyta; class Magnoliopsida; order Asparagales; family Orchidaceae; genus Platanthera; species Platanthera guangdongensis. Next base: position 5,555,519 of record CM077152.1, read on the forward strand.
AAGACGAGAGCAATAGAGCTTATATAGGTAGAGTGCGAGTCATCATCCGATAGAGCTTTGAATAAGCAATTCATATTGGATGAGCATGAGCAAAGTGATTGCTGGAAATCCTTTTGATAGGTCGGAATAACCTGTTCACCTGTGAAAGAAGGCAATAGACAAAAAGGGAAGGTCTATACTCGGAGTGACTAAAGAAGGTTGAATGCTGCCACAGGTGTTCCCCGTGGGCCTTATGCATCACTGGCCTGAGAAAATCACCCCGAGTATAGTCCTACTCAAAGCGGGCTGGCCGCGCATCCTGAAGGAGGGAAAAAAGAAAAGGTCCATATTCGGAATGACTAAAGAAGGTTGAATGCTGCCACAGGTGTTCCCCGTGGGCCTTATGCATCACTGGCCTGAGAAAATCATCCCGAGTATGGTCCTGCTCAAAGCGGGCTGGCCGCCCATCCTCAAGGAGGGCACAATAGAGAGAAGCAAGGGAGATCCTGAGAAGGACCGCTAGAATCAAGGGAGATCCTGAGAAGGATCGCTAGAAGCAAGGGAGATCCTGAGAAGGATCGCTAGAAGCTCTGCTCTCTTGCCCTGGGCACAAGCATCACTGATCAACGAGACAAGTTGCGCCAAGAGGCCTATATTGTCTGTGTATTGATCAGTGGAGTTGTGAGAACCCGAGAGGCACGGATCGAGGGTACCGGAGAGTGCTCGGCCACCACAGTTGAAGGATGATCAAAGAGACAAGGCTACGCTTGATCGTCATTGCTTGTCCAGCGAAGATCATCCTAACCGTAGTGTTTCCTATAAGATGCACAGCAGAGCTAACACATGGGGCTCCCCTAGCACACACTCTGTGTCAGATGCCGGCTAGGATCCTAAGCCTGAAGCCCATAATCGTAGAATGAACTGCTCCCACTACACACATGGGTATACTCCCGCCATATGTGGTCGAAGCGGTAGTGCGAGAACAAACTACGGAGGGAATGTTTCAGACTCGGCGAAATCTCATTGGCGTACTGATCCCGGAGAGAGAGAGAGAGAGGAAGGGGCAACACAAAAAGGGAACTGTGTCAGTACGGGATCCCTGAATAAAAGCTTTGCAGAAAAGCAGTAAAAGGAACACTGAGAAGTGTTGTAATGAAAATGTTTGAAAAGGAGAGAAAGGGTTGAGATAACCCCTGTAGGTTGCAAGGAGCCTTGGAGGACTGTGAAGTCCATCGCTTTGGAGGACTGTGAAGTCCTTGCTAGTTTAGAATAGCCTTCCCAGTATACCCTCGTCATCGGCATCGAAGCATTCGACGGTTGGGTGAACAACGAGGAGAGGAGGCTCTTCGACGTGGTTCACTCCCCTTGAGGAGCAAGGAACATCTGAAATTTCTTTGCCCTTTGAAGTTGACGGATCAGGGCGATCTTCTTTAGGAAGCAAGTCATGCATCTTTCCTTGCCGGAGCATCCTTTGCACAAGCTGGCGGAATGCTCGGCAGTCTTCTGTTCGATGGCCTGACTCTTTGTGGAATTCACAATAAGGCTCTGAGTTTCTAGACCTCTGATCGGTCGGTCGATAGGGCTTCTTGTAGCTTGCCCTGTCTTTCATGATCTGGACTACTTCTTGCACGACGTCGTCGATCAGACTCATGCAAGTCATCGTCTTGCTGTCGTTGGACAGCTGCTGTTTGAGAAGGAGCTAGTGGTAGCAGTGGATCTTGAGCATCACGGCTCGGGAAGGAGTATCGCTGGCGATGAAGCCTTCTCTCCTTCCTTGAGTGAGCTGGGAAACGATTGCAAGGAGACCTTGGAGGCTGCTTGCGAAACGGATCTTTCTCTGATACGAGCTTGGGGACGAAGCCTGGATTGCTTTTCTCGCCTCGGATGTACGAGTTGGCTAGAGCGACCAGCTCTTGGTATGTCCTTGGAGCACGGACATTGGCTTCAAATTTGAGAGACCTTCACGAAGACCGTGGATAAGAGCCACTCGGTACATTTCTTGATCAACGATTTCGATGTCCAGAATCTCTCTCTGGAATCGATCAACAAATTGAGACCAAGTTTCATCACTGCGCTGTCTGATCTCAAAGAGGGCTTCAGGACCGCCCTTTCTCTTGGAGGAGGTAGAGAATCTGAGAAGGAACTCTCTACGAAGATCAAGGAAGGAAGTGATGGAGTGAGGACGGAGGCCATAGAACCAGTCCCTCACTTGTCCATCAAAGGTTGTCACAAGGAGCTTGCACTTGGTTGCATCTGACAGAGTCTTGAGAGCAACGGCTGATTCAAAGGCTTGAAGATGCTTGACCGGATCGGTCTCTCCAGTATAGATTGGCAGTCGGGGCTCTCTGAAGTTTGCTGGAGTAGGTTCGAGGCGAACGCTCTCAATAAAGGGCGATGGCTCTTCCTGCTCTCCCACAGCATAGGGATTAAAGGGAGCATAGGCTGCAGCTGCAAAAGAAGCAGGGGGGTAGAAAGGAAAAGTTGCTGCGGGAGGAGCAGAGGCAGGAGCTGGGGGGCAAGGATGACTTCCTTGAAAGTTAAGAAATCTAGCAGGACTTCCCCGGGCTGCTTGCCGGAAGAAGTTTTGGCGAGCGGCAAACTCTTCATCTTGAGTTCGCAAAGGAGCAGCAGGACCTTGCGGGAAGGTTGGGGTGTAAGGCGGATAGAACGGCGGACAAGCTTGAGAATAAGCTTGCTTATGCTCCGATGTTGGTGTTAGATTGATTGGAGCAGCTGGAGCAGCTGGAGCAGTTGCTGGATGAGCGTCCAATCGCTGCGTGATTGCAGCAAGGACTTGGTTGATTGCTTGGAACTGTTGAGCATTCTCACGGCGTGACTGCTCAAAAGCTTCCCAGAGAGGATCTTCACTGGGACTTGGAGCAAAGTTCTCGGCTGATTGATCTGACATGGCTAACTGTCGCTGTTCACCGTCTGACCGGATCTGAAGGTCGCGTGTTAACTGTTGATGCGCGGAAACGCCGTGGGGCACCAGCCAGCTAACACGGAGGGGGTGTTCGGTCTCACAAGCTAAGAGAGGAGGAGAGGAGGAAAGGAAGGAAGCCTCTGAGTGCTCGAGAGTGGAGCAAACGGCTTGTCAAAGAGGGTTGCGGGGATAGAGGAGAGGAGCTTGATCAACAGAGCGGGTTGATCAAGAGAGGAGGAGGAGGTTGACCAGGAGCTGTCGAGCAGACGGCTAATGTGACGGTTGTGCTTGCAGGTTGGTTGCCGAGAAGAGTTGAGCGGAGCTGAGAAGAAGCTTGCTGAGCAGAGGAGCAAGGCTTGCTGAGCAGAGGAGCAAGGCTTGCTAAGCAGAGAAGAGGAAGAGGGGGCCGCTAGCAGCGACAACAACACACTTCGCCCGCCGCGGCCTAAATGCCACTCCTGCGACGGGCTTTCCTTTTATTAAAAGCTAGAGATTACAAGCTTGCAAGTACACCTTTGCAACAAATCAATAAAGGGGTACAAGGAGAAGCTGGCGGCTAAGAGAGAAGAAAATGCCAGAAAGCAGAGAAGAGAAGCTGCCAGAGACTAAGTAAAAGAGTCTGCCAGCTGCTGGAGGACTGAGAAACTGAGTCTGCAGAGTCTGCAGGCAAGCTGCTGAAGAGCTGTGGAGGACTGCGCGGACAGGAAATCTGAGTCCGCAGAGCTTGCTGGAAAGGTGGCGACGGACTGCGCGGACTGGAAAACTGAGTCCGCAGGGTCTGCTGGCAAGACTTGTATCCACCTTCTGGCCTCTGGAGCGATGCAGAGCGATGCAGAATGAGAGGCACCATGGGCTATTTATAGGCCCAGGGAAGTTCTTCTAGAAGCGAGGCCCGGTGACGTCAGCATGACGACCTGCACGGACTCCGCGGACTGAGATTTTGCGTCCGCCACTGTTGATTGATGAAGCAAGCGGAAGGAGGCTCTGGAGAGGACTGGAGGCCACCCCCTAGCGGGCAACCGGGGCGGACTCCGGGAGGAGTCCGCCCGGCAGGCCGGAGGCCGCCCCCTAGCGGGCGGCCTGGGCGGACTCCAGGGGGGAGTCCGCCCGGCAGGGTGCCGGGGACGCCCCCTAGCGGGCGGCCTGGGCGGACTCCAGGGGGAGTCCGCCCGGCAGGCCGGAGGCCGCCCCCTAGCGGGCGGCCTGGGCGGACTCCGGGTGGAGTCCCCCCGGCTGGATGCCGGGGCCGCCCCCTAGCGGGCGGCCTGGGCGGACTCTAGGGGGAGTCCGCCCGGCAGGCCTGGCCGCCCCCTTGCGGGCGGCCTGGGCGAACTCCGGGGGGAGTCCGCCCGGCTGGGTGCCGGGGCCGCCCCCTAGCGGGCGGCCTGGGCGGACTCCTGGGGGAGTCCGCCCGGCGGGCCTGGCCGCCCCCTTGCGGGCGGCCGGGGCGGACTCCGGGGGGAGTCCGCCCAGCTGGATGCCGGGGCCGCCCCCTAGCGGGCGGCCTGGGCGGACTCCAGGGGGAGTCCGCCCAGCGGGGCCTAGCCGCCCCCTTGCGGGCGGCCTGGGCGGACTCCGGGGGGAGTCCGCCCGGCTGGATGCCGGGGCCGCCCCCTAGCGGGCGGCCTGGGCGGACTCCTGGGGGAGTCCGCCCGGCGGGCCTGGCCGCCCCCTTGCGGGCGGCCTGGGCGGACTCCGGGGGGAGTCCGCCCGGCTGGCGGGCAGAGGCCGCCCTGGATGGGCGGCCTCGGCGGACGGCGGCAGGAGGCCGCCGCCCCTCGGGCAGCAGGGAGGTCGCCCCTGGCGGGCGTCCTCGGTGGACGGCGGCTGGAGACCACCGCCCCTTGGTCGAACTAGGAGGCCGCTCCTGGCGATGCTGTTGGCGGACTCCTGCAAGGAAAGGCAATGCATGATTAGCGGACCTAACCGCATGTCCCACGAGGGTGAGCCATGGGAATAGCCCGCCGTCCCGCAGGGCACGCGGTTGCTAGGAGACATAGGCGGATAGGGAAAACTGTCCGCCTATGCTGGGGCGCATCGCGATCAAAAGGGACAATCTAAGGGTCGCGATTAGCCAGCTGGCCACCTTGGGAAGGATCGCCGATTTCTGGGTTAACAGTACAGCTGATAGATTTCTCGATCTATCGACGAATACCGTAATGGAGTCTAGAGATGTCATATTCTTTGAAAATAAGTTTGTCACAGATAGTGGTTTGTCTGTCTCCGTGTCTAATGATATGATTTCAGAATCTATCGCAGAACCTGAAGCTGACCCTTCTGGCACTGCTCCACAACTTTTAGAGGTGGAACCTGTTTCACTTAGAACATCTACAATAGAGAGAATCCCTAAGAACTTTGGTGAAAATTCTTCACCTATCACTTGGAGGATAATCCATTCTCCTATCAGGAAGCAATGAGATCTAGAGATTTGTTGTTGTGGCCAGACGTCATTGATGATAAGATGAACTCACTGCTATATAACAATACTTGACATCTAGTTGACTTATCAAAAGGCGCTAAAGTCCTATGATGCAAGTGGGTGTTGAAGAAGAAACTACAAATTAATGGGTCTATAGCCAGGTATAAAGCGTGTCTCATACCTAATGGTTATAAACAACATGGGGAATAGACTATTTTGATGTTTATTCACTTGTGTGTCACCTATCGACTCTCAGGATTCTTCTAGCCCTTGCGTCTATTTAGAACTTTATAGTTCATCAGATGGATGTGAAAACAACCTTCTTAAATGGAGAGCTTGATGATGAGATCTATATGGCACAACCTGAAGGTTATGTGCAGAAAGATCTAAAAGATTGTTGGAACAACCTATTACTAATTTGGGTCAGGATCACTATGTCTCTAGGAATCTGTGTTTGACCTTCTGTATAGCTTAATAGGTCAATTAGAATTGAGTCTAAGGGATCAGGAGTCTAGGTTGGAAGCTGCCCTGAAGACCAAAGTTTTTCTGGAAACTAAGTCCAATCATCGAGCTCAGCACGACGTTTCGTCGAACTCCGGTCGACGATCGTCTAGCTCAACTTCGACAGATCGTCGAGCTCCATTCGACGATCGCTGAGCTCAAACCTCATAATATCGTCGAGCTCCACTCGACGATCGCTGAGCTCAACTTCTCAATATCGTCGAACTCCACTCGACGATCGCTGAGCTCAGGACGACGATTTTGACTCTGCACTGGATCCTTATCTCTGAGCTCAGTTCGATGATCTTTGAGCTCAGATCGACGATTATGTTGCTGATTAAATTCTCCAGTTCGCTGAGCTCAGCTCGACGATAGCAGAGCTCAGTTCGACGATTTCAGTTATCTTTCAGAATTCAAATTCAAATCAGATAGAAGTTATTCTGCATTTAATTCAGAAGATCTGCCAGCCGTTTTCATTTACTCCTGGAGCAAGTTTCAAGGGATTTTTCAAGGAACAATTCAGTGGACTTTCCTTCAGAAGAAATTATGCAATTAAGGCTGTAATCAATGCTGACCAACGGCTATCTTTGACAGAGTGATATCCTATTCAGACACAGAGAATAAAATATAGAATGTTTTTGAATGAAACAGAGAAGAAATACAGAGATTAACAAGAGAGGACACACAACTCAGAATACAGAGACTCTCTCAATCTTCTGTCAAAAAGATTTCTGAAGAACACTTCTCAAAGAGATCAAGCTTTCAAAAATCATCAGATCTCTTCAGCTCTCAAAGTGTTCAAGGCCAACATCATCTCAAGACTCCAGACACTCAACATTTTAGCTTGCTGAAATCATCTATTGCTGGAGTTCTACATTTGAAGGCCTATCACCCTCAAGCAAAGCTCTTCTTCCTGAAGATCAAGGACTCAGGGGGAGCTTTGACATCAATCCACTTAGTCTTCTCAGTTGTTTGAGAAAGAGAAGACTGACATCACTCTCTCACCCCCACTCTGTAAAGGGTTTTTCAAACTCCCTTCAAAAGTTTGAATCTGGTTTTTGAGCATCTTGTCAAAAGCTCATTGGTGGTAAGGCACCTGATCAAAAAATCTGATTTGGTTTTTGAGCACCTTATCAAAAGCTCATTGGTGCCCAGGACACCTGATCAACTCATCCTGCAGTGGATTCCTACCTAGGGTGGTAGAAGAGTGGATGTACCCAAGTTTGGGGAACCACTATATTTCCTTGTGTCATCTGGTTCTGCATGTTTTCTTTTTGTTTCTGGCCTAGATTTTCTTGTGCTTAGTCTCTGCATAGCTTAGTTTTGTAATTAGTTTTATTTCTGCTTCCCTGCTCACACTCATTACAACAATTGTTGTAAAGCTTTGCAAAAGTTTTTCTTTGTGTTCAAAAAGCACCATATACTCTATTCACCCCCCCCTCTAGAGTATATCAGATCTAGTTTCCCCTTTCAATTGGTATCAGAGGGAGGTTGGTTAAACATACCATACCTGAGTGGTTGTACAGGCTAACACCTGAACCCAAAGATCTCACTAGATCTGTTTTTCTTTTGTATTCTATTATTAGATTTTGTTTGCACAAATCATGGCCCAAAACAAAGACTATGCTAGCACCAGACCTCTAGTGTGCAATCTGTCAAAGTTTGCACTTTGGAAAGCAAGGATTAGACTCTACATGAATTCTATTGATGAAGATATATTTAATTCTGTTTTGACAGTGTGTCCAAGACCCCCAGAAAGCACAAGTACAAATGTTGTTCCACCTCCATCAGGAACAGATGCTGACATAAAGAAATGGAAAGTGGCTGATGCCAAAGCAATGAACATTCTAGCTCAGACAATGTCAGATGACATTTTTCAAAAGGTAGCTGAATGTAATTCAGCAAAGGAGATTTGGGACAAGCTCTCAGAAATTGTCTCAGGCTCAGCTGATGAGAGAAAGGACAGAAGATCCCATCTCATCTCCCAATATGAGAACTTCAAGAAGGGAGAGAATGAGTCAGTGGGAGACATGTACAACAGACTGAGTCTAATTGTCAGTGAACTAAAGACATTAGACAAAGAAATCTCACTGACAGAACTTAATGACAAGATCCTAATGTGCTTCCCCAGCACTTGGGATTCAAGAATCTGGCCAATTAAAGATGCCAGAAGTCTGAATGAGATCACCACTGAAGCCTTGTTGGGTAAGCTCAAATCTTATGAGCTACTCATCAAGAACAGAGAGGAAGAACAGAAGGCTGCTTCACCAGCCACAAGAAAGGAGAAGACTATAGCATTCAAGGCAACTGAGGATCTGCCTGAAGAAAAAGGAACAGGCAATGATGAACTTCTCAGCTTGCTGGCCAAAAGATTCTATAAGATGGCCAGAAAGGATTTCAGAAGAAGATCATACAAGGAGCAGGACAAGCCAAGGTATGACAAGTCCATTGGCAATAACAAAGACATTATTTGCTTTGGTTGCAGGAAACCAGGGCATATAGTTCCTGACTGTCCAGAAAACAAGAACAAGGACAGAAGGGACAGAAAAGAAAGAAGGAAGGAGAAAGACTCCAAAAGGAGTGGCAACAGCAAATCCTCTTCCAGCAAAAATAAGCATACAAGGAAAGGATTTGTTGCTGAATCCTGGAGTGAGACTGAAGAGGAGTCAGAAGCCTCTTCCAGCTCCAGTGATGATGAGGATGATGCAGAAGAAAAGGAATTCTGCATGATGGCAATTAATGCCTCACAGCACAACTCAGAGGAAGAAGAGTCAGAGTCAGACTCAGAGATTCAACCTGAAGAAGATCAGGTAATTAGTTCTTTTGATTTTACTTCAGAAGATTTTAAATCTGAATTTAAAGCATTGTGTTTAGATCTGCTAAAGTCTGAGAAAGAGATCATCTCTCTCAGAAATCAATTATCTGAACAAAGTGGTTTATAGTCAGAAAACCTCAAACTCTCTCAGGAGTTGGAGAACTGTAGGGAACAGATAGCTACACTGAAAAGTGAGCTCTCTGAGGCCAAGAAGCTTGAAGAATCTCTTAATGGGAGAAGTATCAAGCTGATGGACATCACAAGCACAGTGAACTCTAGACTTAACAGTACACTGGGCTTGGGTGCTTCATCCAGCCAACCTATAGTCCTAACAACTCCCATCAAGTTTATTTCTAGCAAGGGAAAGGGAGTTGTAGAGGTTGCCAGGAAAAATTCTGATCTGCCTCAGAAATTTAAGTCCAGCAGAAATCGTCGAACGGAGCCTGACGATCGCCGAATGAAGATCGACGATCGCCGAACGCAGCTCGACGATCTCAGGGAAAATCGTCGAACGCAGATCGACGATCTCAGCCAAGGTCGTCGAACGCTGCTCGACGATCTCACATACCTGACCTCACCCATAGTCGACCGTCGAACGGAGCTCGACGATCTGACCCAAGATCGTCGAACTCAGCTCCAAGATCGTCGAACAGAGGTCAGAGCTCTGAAAACTTTTTCAAAGGCAAATCAAAATTGAATCCTGAGGGTTCTTCATCCCAAACCTTTAACCCTTATACTGAATGGATTTTACCTCCAAGGAGATATCATCCTGAAGGATATAAGAGTCAGCCAGGGATGTCTTTCATTTCTGAATTTAGAGGTTATCAACCTAGGCCCAAGGTAAACTGGGTCAAAAACAAGTAAATTGCTTCATGTGCAGGTGAAGACCTATCCAACATCTAACCAGCAATGGTATTTGGATAGTGGGTGCTCTAAGCACATGACAGGGAACAAGGACAACCTCAATTCCTTTAGAGCCAAGCTTGGACCCAAAGTTATCTTTGGTGATTCCAACTTTGGACAAACTAAAGGATTTGGTGCAGTCCAGATTGGTTCTGTAACCTTCAAGAAGGTAGCATATGTGGAAGGACTGAAGCACAACCTGAATCAGCATCAGTCAGCTATGTGATGAAGGGTACCAAGTGACCTTCAGCAAAACCTTATGCAAAATCAAGTCAGAGGACAACACAACTGTGTTGACAGGTAAAAGGAGAGGTAACATCTACCTAGTAGATTTTCTTTCAACTACTATAGATATCTGTTTATTTAATTCAGTATGTAGACCAAATGTTTTATGGCATAAGAGATTAGGACACCTAAACCTTAGAACTATTGCTAGGCTCTCCAAGGACAACCTTGTTAGAGGACTACCTTCTGGCCCCTACAAGAAGGAAGGACTATGCAAGGCTTGTCAATTAGGCAAGCAAACTAAAAACAGTTTTAAGTCACTTAATAAGAGTGATTCACCTAGGATATTGTATCTGTTACACATGGATCTATTTGGACCCATCACAGTACAAAGCCTAGGAGGGAAATCCTACACTTTAGTAATTGTAGATGACTTCTATAGATTCACTTGGGTGTTCTTTCTAAGGAAGAAGTCTGATAACTTTAAGTGTCTGACAGAGTTTCTCAAATGTATAAAGATTGAGTTCAATACTCACATTGCCCTGATCAGAAGTGATCATGGGACAGAGTTTGATTCTCTTCTTATGCAAGAGTTCTGTCAGAGTGAAGGGATCAGGCATACTTTCTCAGCTCCTAGAACTCCTCAACAAAATGGGGTAGCTGAAAGGAAAAATAGAACCCTTATTGAATCTGCCACTATATTGTTGTCAGATGCTCATCTACCTCTATCCTTTTGGGCAGAGGCAGTAAACACCTCCAACTATGTGCTGAACAGGAGTCTGATACATAAACTAAAGGGAAAGACTCCCTATGAATTACTCAAAGGGAAGAAACCTAAAGTTGACTATTTCAGAATTTTTGGTTGCATTTGCTATATTCACAATAATGACAAGAAATACTTAGCAAAATTTCAAGCCAAAGCTGATGAAGGAGTGTTTCTGGGATACTCCATGATCAGCAAGGCCTATAGGGTCTATAATAAATCATCTTTGAAAATTGAGGAGTCTGTTCATATTTCTTTTGATGAAACTAACATGTCTTTCAAGGAGAAGATTTCTTCTACCATAGAACCCTTGCAGGAACACTCTCTAGTTGAAGATATGAACAAGCTACAGGTTGCTCAAGAAGAAGAAAGCAGTGAAGATGAAAGCAATGCTCAACACATTGAAGCTCCACTTGAAGAGCCAGTTGTTGTACCACAAGAGGAAACAACAACACAGGTTGGTGAACAATCAACACCCCATGTTGATTTAGTAACATCAAGAGACCATCCAATTACCCAAATAATTGGAGAACTCTCAGCTGGTGTGCAAACCAGAAATCAGGTCAACCAAAACCTGTTGCACACCTGCTTCCTTTCTCAAATTGAACCTCAGTCCATTCAAGATGCAGAGCAAGATCCACACTGGATCATTGCAATGCAAGAGGAGTTGCATCAATTTGAGAGGAACAAAGTATGGGAACTAGTGCCAAAGCCAAAGGATCATTCCATTGTTGGAACAAAATGGGTATTCAGAAATAAACTGGATGATCAAGGAGTAATAATAAGGAACAAGGTCAGGCTAGTTGCTCAAGGATATTCTCAAGAAGAAGGAATTGACTACGACCAGACTTTTGCACCTGTTGCAAGATTGGAAGCCATCAGGATATTTCTAGCTTATGCAGCTCACAAAGGCTTCAAGGTTTATCAGATGGATGTCAAGAGTGCCTTCTTGAATGGAGACATCAAAGAGGAAGTCTATGTCAGACAATCTCCAGGTTTTATCTCTCCAACTTATCCTGATTATGTTTTTAGATTAAATAAAGCATTATATGGTCTCAAGCAAGCTCCTAGAGCATGGTATGAGACCTTAGCATGCTTTCTCTTGGAAAATAGTTTTATAAGGGGTAGAGTAGACCAAACTCTTTTTATTAGAACCCATAAGTCTCATACCCTACTAGTGCAAATTTATGTAGACGATATCATTTTTGGTTCTACTGACTCAAAATTGTGCAGAAGGTTTTCTAACCTGATGCATTCTAAATTTGAGATGAGTAGTATGGGTGAGCTATCCTTCTTCCTAGGATTGCAAGTCAAGCAACATGCTGAAGGCATCTTCATTTCTCAAACCAAATATGCTAATGAGCTGGTTAAGAAATTTGGCATGTCTGAGGCATCTTGTATGAAAACACCCATGCCTACCAATGTTGTATTGGATGCTGATGAACATGGGAAACCTGTTGATCAGACAACATATAGAGCAATGATTGGCTCTTTACTGTATCTTACAGCTAGTAGACCAGATATAATGTTTGCTACATGTATATGTGCTAGGTTCCAAGTAAGCCCTAGAGAGTCACACCTCACATTAGTAAAGAGGATTCTTAGGTATGTTAAAAGTTGTCCAAATCTAGGTCTCTGGTATCCAAAAGATTCAGCATTTGAGTTAACTGGATTCTCTGATGCTGATTATGCTGGATGCAGAATTGACAGGAAAAGCACCAGTGGAACTTGTCAGTTCCTTGGTGATAGACTTGTCTCCTGGTTTTGCAAGAAACAAACATCTGTGTCAACCTCAACTGCTGAAGCTGAATATATGGCTGCAGGCAGTTGTTGTTCACAAATATTGTGGATTCAAAATCAACTCCTAGACTATGGTTACAACTTAGAGAAGTCTAAAATCTTTTGTGACAATACAAGTGCTATTTCCATAGCTCAAAATCCAGTCCTCCATAGTAGGACAAAACACATAGAGATTAGGCATCATTTCTTAAGGGACAATGTTGAAAAGAACAAAATTGAACTGCAATATATCCCAACTGATTTACAAAGGGGAGATATTTTCACCAAGCCTTTGGATGAAAAGAAACACACTTTCTTCCTAAATCAGTTAGGAATGTTAGATGGAGGAAGTCTTAATTAATACCCAAGATTTTGAAAGCTACAAATTGACCAAGACTAGGCAAAATTCTAATTTTTCTTAGTGTTTAGAATTTTCTGATCTCTGAACTGCGCTCGACGATTTCCCCAAAGATCGTCGAACGGAGATCGACGATTTCCAGAATCGTCGAACTGAGTTCAGCGCCCCTCAGACAGCATGAACTGTCTCCTTCGGTCAACGATCGTCGAACGGCGCTCGACGATTTTGTTCCCTGAACGATCGTCGAACGGAGCTCGACGCTTTCCAAGATCGTCGAACGGAGATCGACGATGTTGGAGTCTCTTCAGATTCCTTTAGAAGCCTAGATCGTCGAACTGAGTTCAACGATCTTTCCAATTCTGCGTCGAACCCTAATATAAAACTCATTTTTCGCCGTCGTTCTCTCTTGCGCTTTCAATTTCTCTACAAGAACTTTCTTCCCTCCAAACAGTTCTACGCTTGTTCGTTTTGTTTGTTAAGTTTTTGCAGGTACCATGGTCGTCTCAGTTGCTGTCCTCGCCGCAATGAAGTTTGATGCAGGATTTGACATTGATCTGGACTCATTCAATACCACTGATCAAATCTTCCAGGACATCCTGAGTTTATTCAAGGATCAGCATTTATCTGCCCTCATGACCACAAGAATCAAACTTGCCTCAGATGAAATAAAAGAATGGGTCTATACTGCTCACAACCTTGACAACAACACCATAGTTGGAACTATTGCTGGAACCCAGGTACCTCTGACCCCAACAGTTTTAACAGAGGTTTTTGGCTTGAGAAATGGTGAAGACACTGCTGAACTATCTGGAGAGGAATTTTCTGATATACTTGCCAGGATGGGTCATCCAGAGGGAAACCCTAGCAAGTTGTTCAAGAGGAACCTGTCAGTTGAATACAGGTTTCTAGCTGATGTTGTAGGCAAGGTGCTGTTGGCAAAGCATTCTGCACATGATACCATCTCCAGACATCAGCTCTGCATCATGGGAGCTCTGGTAGATAGGAAAAACTTGAATTGGGGAGAGGTCTTCTTTGACCTGATAAAGAAAAAGATTAACAAAAACTTTGTAAATTTTGGAAGAATTCTTGGAGTCTTCCTTCAGGCAAAGTGCCCTGCTCTGTTAGTCTCCTCTGGAGTGCACATCAATACCTCCAAGAGACTCACCTGTGCCCTATTTGGGAAATGGGACAGGCAGATTAGCAAGCCCAGCAGGCCCTCTTCAACTGCCCCTTCAGGCACCAGGACTCAAAGAGTCACTCCCCCCCAGGTCTCTGCACCTGCAGAAGACCTGCCTGCTGCTAGTGCTGCTTCTCCTCCTCCTCCAAGTTCAATTTTACCTCCAGCTCCATCCACCATTCCAGCCTCATCCCCCATTACCATATCCAGCCCATCTCCAACCTCAATTCCATCTCCAGCAACCATTTCATCACCTCCAGTAGACCAATTCCACCCATTATTCTCATATCCACCACCAGATGTCACCTCATCTCCATCTATACCATCATTCACCCTTCTGGATGAATCCTACATGGATGATTCCCCCTCTTCTCCTCCAGATTTACCCTCCTCCTTAACATCTTTCCAAGATCTCCTCCACCACATCCTTGACCAACCATCATTCACTTCATCCATATCTATACCCTTGTCCTCCATCTCCACAATCCCACACCTCATCCATCCATCCCTTCACCATCCAGCCCTCCACTTCCAGCTTCCTCAGCCATCCCAATACCCTCTACCTCTGCTCCTGCCATTGAGCATGTAGATCTGTCAGCCTTAGCTGACAAGTTGTATGAGCTACTGGCCCCCAGGCTCTCTCTTCTCATGGAGGCCTCCTTAGCTCCTCTACAATAGTCAGTGGCAGCCCTGTCTGCCAGGCTTTCCTCCCTCATTCCTCAAGCAGCACCTCCAGCAGTTTGCCTTGATACAGATGCATCTGCATCCAGGCAGGGGGAGATGCCTTATGAAGCCAGCCTTCATGCTGCTGTTGCTGCTGCCTCTGCTCCTGCTGCTGCTGCTGCTGTGTTTGTATCTGCTGCTCCTGTTGCTGCTGCTCCAGTTCAGGCTCCTACTCCATTCTTAGCAATAGACCTAAGGTCTTTGCTCTTAGCCTTTGATCCTGCATTCTACAGCTGTCTGCCAGAAGTTCATGCTGTCCAGCCCCCAGAAGATCTGTCCAAGGCTCTGGTGCCTCTCTCTGGCTATGACCCCAACATTCTTTCTTCTTTTGTACTCTCAGTGATGACTGCTGCTGCTGCTGATGGAGAAAAGGCTGTATCTGCTTCTGAAACTGACTTTGCTGCTGCTGAAGAAAATGTTCCAACTGCTGCTGAAATTCCAACTGTTTCTGATGAGCCCTCATCCCAGGATTTTCTGATGACAGAGGCTGCTGTTTTTGAGCCTACTGCAGATTTTGTTTTTGTTCCTGTAGCTGCTGCTGCCATCATTCCTGAAGTAACCAGTGTTGCTTCTGATGTTGCTTCTGTATCTGCTGCCCCATCTGCTGTTGTTCTTGTATCTGTTGCTGTATCTGCTGCTATTCCTGCTGCTGCCCCTTCTGCTTCTGCCTCATCTGCTGCAATGCAACTGAAGAAAGATCTTATGAAGAAGATAGATGCTATATATGATGCCCAGAGCTCTGACTCTGATGAGTTTAAGACAGATTCTGATGATTCTTCTGCCACCATTGCAAGGAAAAGGAAGGCTAGAAGTAAGGCAATGAAAAGGGTTCCACCTGCCAAAGTAAGAGATGATAATGATATTCCATACTATATTCTGCACAACTGCCCAATTACTGAACATTGGATGCAGTATTCCAAAAATCAGCTAAAAGCAATGAAGAAGAAAAGGAAGTATGAGAAGGACTCCTCGCAGTTCAAGCACCCTCATCCTCCTCCACCACCTCCACCTGATGCAGGTGCAGGTGGCAGCTCTGCAAGTTCAGCTCCAGCTAGAAGCCAGGCTCCCTACCAACCCCATGCTAGAACCTATCAAAGGGAAAGCCAGTATAGGGGCTCTTACTCTAGGAGAGGAGGATATAGGGGAAATCAAAGAGAGACTCAGGTTTACTCCAAAGGGCATTCCAGGCAGCACCCTTATTCCAGGGGAGGACATGTTCCTTCTGATATATCTTCAGGTCCATTCCCCTATAAGCTCAAAGAATCTGTGACTGCCAGGACTCCTCAAGATACTTCTTCCAACAGGTATGAGCCACCTGTTCCATTTGAGGACCCTGAGAAGAATCCTGTTGCTTGGACTGCTAGAATGAAAGAGTTGGCTGCATTAGATCAAATAAAGCAAGCCAGAGAGCAAGGCCTAGACACCTCTAATATATCTACAATGTCAGAACAAAGACAGAAAGAACTAGAAAGATATGCCTCCAGTAAATTTTTTGATGCAGACAGGTACATGGAGTTGCATCCAGCTGCAGTGGTTCCCAGGACATCAAAGCAAACATATTTGGGAGCAGCTGATGATACCAGATCCAAACAAGAAGCTTTAAATCCTAACAGAGAAATCAAGTTGGTAAAAGGCAAAGAGAAAGAGTAACTCTGTAAGGTGACAATTCTTGGTTTTTCTGACTGATATCTGGATGACATATATATATATCTCTGTGATGGTTCTGTAATGTCTAGCTACTGTTGTTTTTGTATTTTCTGATTGTATGATGTTGTTTGATTTTCCAAAGTCTGTAAATAGTTTTCCTAACCCAAATAGGGGGAGATTGTTGGAACACCCTATTACTAATTTGGGTCAGGATCACTATGTCTCTAGGAATCTGTGTTTGACCTTCTGTATAGCTTAATAGGTCAATTAGAATTGAGTCTAAGGGATCAGGAGTCTAGGTTTGGAAGCTGCCCTGAAGACCAAAGTTTTTCTGGAAACTAAGTCCAATCGTCGAGCTCAGCACGACGTTTCGTCGAACTCCGGTCGACGATCGTCTAGCTCAACTTCGACAGATCGTCGAGCTCCATTCGACGATCGCTGAGCTCAAACCTCATAATATCGTCGAGCTCCACTCGACGATCGCTGAGCTCAACTTCTCAATATCGTCGAACTTCACTCGACGATCGCTGAGCTCAGGACGACGATTTTGACTCTGCACTGGATCCTTATCTCTGAGCTCAGTTCGACGATCTTTGAGCTCAGATCGACGATTATGTTGCTGATTGAATTCTCCAGTTCGCTGAGCTCAGCTCGACGATAGCAGAGCTCAGTTCGACGATTTCAGTTATCTTTCAGAATTCAAATTCAAATCAGATAGAAGTTATTCTGCATTTAATTCAGAAGATCTGCCAGCCGTTTTCATTTACTCCTAGAGCAAGTTTCAAGGGATTTTTCAAGGAACAATTCAGTGGACTTTCCTTCAGAAGAAATTATGCAATTAAGGCTGTAATCAATGCTGACCAACGGCTATCTTTGACAGAGTGATATCCTATTCAGACACAGAGAATAAAAGATAGAATGTTTTTGAATGAAACAGAGAAGAAATACAGAGATTAACAAGAGAGGACACACAACTCAGAATACAGAGACTCTCTCAATCTTCTGTCAAAAAGATTTCTGAAGAACACTTCTCAAAGAGATCAAGCTTTCAAAAATCATCAGATCTCTTCAGCTCTCAAAGTGTTCAAGGCCAACATCATCTCAAGACTCCAGACACTCAACATTTCAGCTTGCTGAAATCATCTATTGCTGGAGTTCTACATTTGAAGGCCTATCACCCTCAAGCAAAGCTCTTCTTCCTGAAGATCAAGGACTCAGGGGGAGCTTTGACATCAATCCACTTAGTCTTCTCAGTTGTTTGAGAAAGAGAAGACTGCCATCACTCTCTCACCCCCACTCTGTAAAGGGTTTTTCAAACTCCCTTCAAAAGTTTGAATCTGGTTTTTGAGCACCTTGTCAAAAGCTCATTGGTGGCAAGACACCTGATCAAAAAATCTGATTTGGTTTTTGAGCACCTTATCAAAAGCTCATTGGTGCCCAGGACACCTGATCAACTCATCCTGCAGTGGATTCCTACCTAGGGTGGTAGAAGAGTGGATGTACCCAAGTTTGGGGAACCACTATATTTCCTTGTGTCATCTGGTTCTGCATGTTTTCTTTTTGTTTCTGGCCTAGATTTTCTTGTGCTTAGTCTCTGCATAGCTTAGTTTTGTAATTAGTTTTATTTCTGCTTCCCTACTCACACTCATTACAACAATTATTGTAAAGCTTTGCAAAAGTTTTTCTTTGTGTTCAAAAAGCACCATATACTCTATTCACCCCCCCTCTAGAGTATATCAGATCTAGTTTCCCCTTTCAAAGATAATGTATACAAATTGGATAAATCAATCTATGGGCTTAAACAAGCACCTAAGATGTGCCATATGAAATTTGACCAGGTGGTGAAGAGCCTCGGATTTCAGTCCAGTCTCTCAGACAAATACTTTTATCACAGCTCATTGTCAAATTAGACAGTCATCATATGTTTATATATGGATGACATGTTGATTTTGGGGTCTAATCTTGCTGCAGTTAGGGATATTAAATCCACTCTTGCAGAAGTTTTGACATGAAGGACCTTGGTCCTGTGGATACCCTGTTAGCTATGAATGTTAGAGTTGACAAGGGTTAGGTTACTCTTAGTCGGGCTCATTATATTGAGCAACTTCTTTCTACCTAGGGATATGATAATTATAGGCCGGTTTAGACACTGTTTGATCATAATATCAAGTTAAGTCCAAATGAAGAGACCAATATTGATCAAGTTAAGTATTCCAAAATAATTGATTGTCTCATGTATGCCACAAGTTGGACAAGACCAGACATTGCTTTTTCGATTAGCATGTTGAGTCATTTTACCGATAATCCAGACAAAGAGCATTAGTAAGCCTTAGAAAGGTTGTAAGATACCTGAGAGGTACTAAAGATCATGCTCTGTGCTATACTAGTTACCCACCTACTGTGGAAGGACATTTTGATGCCTCGTGGTATTTAGAAGTCGGGAACAACAAGTCTGCCAGTGGATATATATTCACCTTGCGTGAAGCTGTTATCACCTGGAAATCCAAAAGACAGACCTGTATAACATTATCGTCTGTGGAAATCGAGTTGTTTGTCTTAGATTCGGCTAGTGAAGATACAGATTGGATCAGGAACTTGACATTAGACATTCTCTTGTCTAAGTTACAAGTCAACTCGTTGAGCTTATATTATGATAATCAAGCAGCAGTTCAAGTCGTTAAGAATGTCCTCTATAATACTAAGAGGAGACATGTAAGAGTGAGACATGTCTTATTGAATTATCTGAAAGAATAAGGAATTATCACTTTGATCGATGTATGTTCAAAGGATAACTTGGCTGATCCATTGACAAAAGTAATGCTCAAAGACCGTTTAATCAAAATAGTGGGGAAAATGAGACTAAATGCGATTTCTTTCGGCCTTAGTTTCAGCATCAGACGATTTAGTTCAACCTTTGTCCAAACGTTTTGATTATTCTTGTTGATGCGCGGAAACGTCGCGGGGCACCAGCCAGCTAACACGGAGGGGGTGTTCGATCTCACAAGCTAGGAGAGGAGGAGAGGAGGAAAGGAAGGAAGCCTCTGAGTGCTCGAGAGTGGAGCAAACGGCTTGTCAAAGAGAGTTGCGGGGATAGAGGAGAGAAGCTTGATCAACAGAGCGGGTTGATCAAGAGAGGAGGAGGTTGACCAGGAGCTGTCGAGCAGACGGCTAATATGACGGTTGTGCTTGCAGGTTGGTTGCCGAGAAGAGCTGAGCTGAGCTGAGAAGAAGCTTGCTGATCAGAGGAGCAAGGCTTGCTGAGCAGAGAGAAGAAGAAGGGGGCCGCTAGCAGCGGCAACAACACACTTCGCCCGCCGCGGCCTAAATGCCACTCCTGCGACGGGCTTTCCTTTTATTAAAAGCTAGAGATTACAAGCTTACAAGTACACCTTTGCAACAAATCAATAAAGGGGTACAAGGAGAAGCTGGCGGCTAAGAGAGAAGAAAATGCCAGAAAGCAGAGGAGAGAAGCTGCCAGAGACTAAGTAAAAGAGTCTGCCAGCTGCTGGAGGACTGAGAAACTGAGTCTGCAGAGTCTGCAGGCAAGCTGCTGAAGAGCTGTGGAGGACTGCGCGGACAGGAAACCGAGTCCGCTGAGCTTGCTGGAGAGGTGATGACGGACTGCGCGGACTGGAAAATTGAGTCCGCAGGGTTTGCTGGAAAGACTTGAATCCACCTTCTGGCCTCTGGAGCGATGCAGAGCGATGCCCAGAGAGATGCAGAATGAGAGGCACCATGGGCTATTTATAGGCCCAGGGGGGTTCTTCTAGAAGCGGGGCCCAGTGACGTCAGCATGACGACCTGCGCGGACTCCGCGGACTGAGATTTTGCATCCGCCACTGTTGACTGATGAAGCAAGCGGAAGGAGGCTCTGGAGAGGACTGGAGGCCACCCCCTAGCGGGCGACCTGGGCGGACTCCGGGAGGAGTCCGCCGGCAGGCCGGAGGCCGCCCCCCAGCGGGCGGCCTGGGCGGACTCCGGGTGGAGTCCGCCCGGCAGGGTGCCGGGGCCGCCCCCTAGCGGGCGGCCTGGGCGGACTCCTGGGGGAGTCCGCCCGGCAGGGCCTGGCCGCCCCCTTGCGGGCGGCCTGGGCGGACTCCGGGGGGAGTCCGCCCGGCGGATGCCGGGGCCGCCCCCTAGCGGGCGGCCTGGGCGGACTCCAGAGGGAGTCCGCCCGGCGCCTGGCCGCCCCCTTGCGGGCGGCCTGGGCGGACTCCGGGGGGAGTCCGCCCGGCTGGGTGCCGGGGCCGCCCCCTAGCGGGCGGCCTGGGCGGACTCCAGGGGGAGTTCGCCCGGCGGGCCTGGCCGCCCCCTTGCGGGCGGCCTGGGCGGACTCCGGGGGGAGTCCGCCCGGCTGGATGCCGGGGCCGCCCCCTAGCGGGCGGCCTGGGCGGACTCCAGGGGGAGTCCGCCCGGCGGGCCTGGCCGCCCCTTGCGGGCGGCCTGGGCGGACTCCGGGGGGAGTCCGCCCGGCTGGGCCTGGTCGCCCCCTTGCGGGCGGCCTGGGCGGACTCCAGGGGGAGTCCGCCCGGCTGGATGCCGGGGCCGCCCCCTAGCGGGCGGCCTGGGCGGACTCCCGGGGGAGTCCGCCCGGCTAGCGGGCAGAGGCCGCCCCGGGTGGGCGGCCTCGGCGGACGGCGGCAGGAGGCCGCCGCCCCTCGGGCAGCAGGGAGGTCGCCCCTGGTGGGCGGCCTCGGCGGACGGCGGTAGGAGACCACCGCCCTTGGGCGAACTAGGAGGCCGCTCCTGGCGATGCTGTTGGCGGACTCCTGCAAAGAAAAGTACTGCACGATTAGCGGACCTAACCGCATGTCCCGCGAGGGTGAGCCATGGGAATAGCCCGCCGTCCCGCAGGGCACGCGGTTGCTAGGAGACTTAGGCGGATAGGGGAAACTGTCTGCCTACGCTGGGACCCATCGCGATCAAAAGGGAGAATCTAAGGGTCACGATGAGCCAGCTGGCCACCTTGGGAAGGATCGCCGATTTCTGGGTTAACATAATCCCCGCACTTTTTCAGGTTCCGAAAAGAACTTCGAAAAAGTTGGAGACCCATGAAAATCGTGATCCACCCCAACGGAAGAAGAGGAGCAAGGAGAGACAGAACCTGAAGACTCTCCTTACAAGCTTGGTGCTTCCTGTCTATTTTCCTGCAAAAGGAAAGTTAGGGCAAGCATGTAGGGGTGGCACATCGAGTGTGTACCTGAATTTGCTTTTGCAAAACGAAGAAGGCGTGTCTTCTGTAAATGTTCTGCAAAACAAGAGTGAGGAAAACATAAAGACATAACTCGCAAGTACCTGAAAGGGACCTGCAAGTCTTTGCTTGTTGATGCGCGAAAACGTCGCGGGGCACCGGCCAGCTAACACGGAGGGGGTGTTCGGTCTCACAAGCTAGGAGAGGAGGAGAGGAAGGAAGGAAGGAAGCCTCTGAGTGCTCGAGAGTGGAGCAAACGGCTTGTCAAAGAGGGTTGCGGGGATAGAGGAGAGAAGCTTGATCAACAGAGCGGGTTGATCAAGAGAGGAGAAGGAGGTTGATCAGGAGCTGTCGAGCAGACGGCTAATGGGACGGTTGTGCTTGCAGGTTGGTTGCCGAGAAGAGCTGAGCTGAGCAGAGAAGAAGCTTGCTGAGCAGAGGAGCAAGGCTTGCTGAGCAGAGGAGCAAGGCTTGCTGAGCAGAGGAGCAAGGCTTGCTGAGCAGAGGAGCAAGGCTTGCTGAGCAGAGGAGCAAGGCTTGCTGAGCAGAGGAGCAAGGCTTGCTGAGCAGAGAGAAGAAGAAGGGGGCCGCTAGCAGCGGCAACAACACACTTCGCCCGCCGCGGCCTAAATGCCACTCCTGCGACGGGCTTTCTTTTTATTAAAAGCTAGAGATTACAAGCTTACAAGTACACCTTTGCAACAAATCAATAAAGGGGTACAAGGAGAAGCTGGCGGCTAAGAGAGAAGAAAATGCCAGAAAGCAGAGAAAAGAGGCTGCCAGAGACTAAGTAAAATAGTCTGCTAGCTGCTGGAGGACTGAGAAACTAGGTCTGCAGAGTCTGCTGGCAAGCTGCTGAAGAGCTGTAGAGGACTGTGCGGACAGGAAATTGAGTCCGCTGAGCTTGCTGGAGAGGTGATGACGGACTGGAAAACGGAGTCCGCAGGGTTTGCTGGCAAGACTTGACTCCACCACCAGGATCCAGGAACCGTCTGGCGTGTTCCAGAATGAGAGGCACCATGGGCTATTTATAGGCCCAGGGGAGTTCTTCTAGAAGCGGGGCCCGGTGACGTCAGCATGATGACCTGCGCGGACTCCGCGGACTGAGATTTTGCGTCCGCCACTGTTGAGCGATGAAGCGAGCGGAAGGACCCACCTGCAGAGAACTGGAGGTCGCCTCCTAGCGGGCGACCTGGGCGGACTCCGGGAGGAGTCCGCCCGGCAGGCCGGAGGCCGCCCCCTAGCGGGCGGCCTGGGCGGACTCCGGGTGGAGTCCGCCCGGCAGGGAGCCGGGGCCGCCCCCTAGCGGGCGGCCTGGGCGGACTCCGGGAGGAGTCCGCCCGGCGGATGCCGGGGCCGCCCCCTAGCGGGCGGCCTGGGCAGACTCCAGGGGGAGTCCGCCCGGCGGGCCTGGCCGCCCCCTTGCGGGCGGCCTGGGCGGACTCCGGGGGGAGTCCGCCCGGCTGAATGCCGGGGCCGCCCCCTAGCGGGCGGCCTGGGCGGACTCCAGGGGGAGTCCGCCCGGCGGGCCTGGCCGCCCCCTTGCGGGCGGCCTGGGCGGACTCCGGGGGGAGTCCGCCCGGCTGAAGCCGGGGCCGCCCCCTAGCGGGCGGCCTGGGCGGACTCCAGGGGGAGTCCGCCCGGCGGGCCTGGCCGCCCCCTTGCGGGCGGCCTGGGCGGACTCCGGGGGGAGTCCGCCCGGCTGAAGCCGGGGCCGCCCCCTAGCGGGCGGCCTGGGCGGACTCCAGGGGGAGTCCGCCCGGCGGGCCTGGCCGCCCCCTTGCGGGCGGCCTGGGCGGACTCCGGGAGGAGTCCGCCCGGCTGGCTGCCGGGGCCGCCCCCTAGCGGGCGGCCTGGGCGGACTCCAGGGGGAGTCCGCCCGGCGGGGCCTGGCCGCCCCCTTGCGGGCGGCCTGGGCGGACTCCGGGGGGAGTCCGCCCAGCTGGCGGGCAGAGGCCGCCCAGGGTGGGCGGCCTCGGCGGACGGCGGCAGGAGGCCGCCGCCCCTCGGGCAGCAAGGAGGTCGCCCCTGGCGGGCGTCCTCGACGGACGGTGGCTGGAGACCACCGCCCCTTGGGCGAAATAGGAGGCCGCTCCTGGCGATGCTGTTGGCGGACTCCTGCAAGGAAAAACACTGCATGATTAGCGGACCTAACCGCATGTCCCGCGAGGGTGAGCCATGGGAATAGCCCGCCGTCCCGCAGGGCACGCGGTTGCTAGGAGACTTAGGCGGATAGGGGAAACTGTCCGCCTACGCTGGGACCCATCGCGACCAAAAGGGAGAATCTAAGGGTCACGATGAGCCAGCTGGCAACCTTGGGAAGGATCGCCGATTTCTGGGTTAACATAATCCCCGCACTTTTTCAAGTTCCGAAAAGAACTTCGAAAAAGTTGGAGACCCACGAAAATCGTGATCCACCCCAACAGAGGAAGAGGAGCAAGGAGAGACAGAACCTGAAGACTCTCCTTACAAGATTGGTGCTTCCTATCTATTTTCCTGCAAAAGGAAAGTTAGGGTAAGCATGTAGGGGTGGTACATCGAGTGTGTACCTGAATTTGCTTTTGCAAAACGAAGAAGGCGTGTCTTCTGTAAGTGTTCTGCAAAACAAAAGTGAGGAAAACAGAAAGGCACAACAACTCGCAAGTACCTGAAAGGGACCTGCAAGTCTTTGCTGATCTCTGCAAGAAGAGAGTTAGGAACATGCACAATATATGAGAGTAACTTGCAAGTACCTGTGAAAAAACTTGCAAGGGTTTGTTGATCTCTGCAAGAAGAGAGTTAGGAGCAGGTATCGTATATAAAAATAAGCTGCAAGTACCTGGATGAGGCTTGCAGGTGTTTGCTAATCTCTGCAAGAAGAGAAGTTAGAAGCAAATAAGATATGAAGATAACTTGCAAGTACCTGTGAAGAGAAGGCTTGCAAGTGTTAACTGTTGACTGTTAACTGTCGACATGGTAAGGCCGATATGACCAATTAGCAAGAAGAATGCCTGATGAATACTATTATGAAGCCTAGATCAATAAACTGAGTTGTTAACTGCTGATAGATATGACTGGATTATAATAGCATGGCTGATAGCGTTTGAGCAAACACTGTAGATAAGAGATGAGAGCAATAGAGCTTATATAGGCAGAGTGCGAGTCATCATCTGATAGAGCTTTGAATAAACAATTCATATAGGATGAGCATGAGCAAAGTGATTGCTGAAAATCCTTTTGATAGGTCGGAATAACCTGTTCACCTGTGAAAGAAGGCAAGAGAGAAAAGGAGGTCTACACCGGAATGATTAAAGTGGGTTGAATGTTGCCACAGGTGTTCCCCGTGGGCCTTATGCATCACTTGCCCGAAAAATCATCCCGAGCATAGTCCTACTCAAAGCGGGCTGGCCGCGCATCCTGAAGGAGGGAAAAAGAAAAGGTCCATATTCGGAATGATTAAAGAAGGTTGAATGCTGCCACAGGTGTTCCCCCTGGGCCTTATGCATCACTTGCCTGAAAAATCATCCCGAGTATGGTCCTGCTCAAAGCGGGCTGGCCGCGCATCCTGAAGGAGGGAAAAAGAAAAGGTCCATATTCGGAATGATTAAAGAAGGTTGAATGCTGCCACAGGTGTTCCCCGTGGGCCTTATGCATCACTTGCCTGAAAAATCATCCCGAGTATGGTCCTGCTCAAAGCGGGCTGGCCGCGCATCCTCAAGGAGGGCACAAAAGAGAAAAGCAAGGGAAGGTCCTGAGAAGGACCGCTAGAAGCAAGGGAGATCCTGAGAAGGATCGCTAGAAGCAAGGGAGATCCTGAGAAGGATCGCTAGAAACTCTGCTCTCTTGCCCTGGGCACAAGCATCACTGATCAACGAGACAGGTTGCGCCAAGAGGCCTATATTGTCTGTGTATTGACCAGTGGAGTTGTGAGAACCCGAGAGGCACGGATCGAGGGTACCGGAGAGAGTGCTTCGGCCACCACAGTTGAAGGATGATCCAAGAGATAAGGCTACGCTTGATTGCCATTGCTTGTCCAGCGAAGATCATCCTAACCGTAGTGTTTCCTATAAGACGCACAGCAGAGCTAACACATGGGGCTCCCCTAGCACACACTCTGTGTTAGATGCCGGCTAGGATCCTGAGCCTGAAGCCCATAATCGTAGATGAACTGCTCCCACTACACACATGGGTATACTCCCGCCATATGTGGTCGAAGCGGTAGTGCGAGAACAAACTACGGAGGGAACGTTTCAGACTCGGCGAAATCTCATTGGCGTACTGATCCCGGAGAGAGAGAGAGAGAGAGAGAGAGAGGAAGGGGCAACAAAAAGGGAACTGTGTCAGTACGGGATCCCTGAATAAAAGCTTTGTAGAAAAGCAGGAAAAGAACACTGAGAAGTGTTGTAATGAAAATGTTTGAAAAGGAGAGAGAGTAAGGGTTGAGATAACCCCTGTAGGTTGCAAGGAGCTTTGGAGGACTATGAAGTCCATCGCTTTGGAGGACTGTGAAGTCCATCGCTTTGGAGGACTGTGAAGTCCATCGCTTTGGAGGACTGTGAAGTCCTTGCTAGTTTAGAATAGCCTTCCCAGTATACCCTCGTCATCGGCATCGAAGCATTCGACTTCTTTGTTAACAACGAGGAGAGGATAATCTTCGACCTGGCTCACCCCTCTTGAGGAGTGAGGAGCATCTGAAACTTCTTTGCCCTTTGAAGTTGAATCAGGGCGATCTTCTTTAGGAAGCAAGTCATGCATCTTGCCTTGCCGAAGCATCCTTTGCACAAGCTGGCGGAATGCTCGGCAGTCTTCTGTTCGATGGCCTGGTTCTTTGTGGAATTCACAATAAGGCTCTGAGTTTCTAGACCTCTGATCGGTCGGCCGATAGGGCTTCTTGTAGCTTGCCCTATCTTTTATGATCTGGACTACTTCTTGCACGACGTCATCGAGATCTGACTCATGCAAGTCATCGTCTTGCTCTTGTTGAACAGTTGGTGTTTGAGAAGGAGCTAGCGGTAGCAATGGATCTTGAGCATCACGGCTCGGGAAGGAGTATCGCTGGCGATGAAGCCTTCTCTCCTTCCTTGAATGAGCTGGGAAACGATTGCAAGGGGACCTTGGAGGCTGCTTGCGAAATGGATCTTTCTCTGATACGAGCTTGGAAACGAAGCCTGGATTGCTCTTCTCGCCTCGGATGTACGAGTTGGCTAGAGCGATCAGCTCTTGGTATGTCCTTGGAGCACGGACATTAGCTTCAAATTTGAGAGGCCCTTCACGAAGACCGTGGATAAGAGCCACTCGGTACATTTCTTGATCAACGATTTCGATGTCCAGAATCTCTCTCTGGAATCGATCAACAAATTGAGACCAAGTTTCATCACTGCGCTGTCTGATCTCAAAGAGGGCTTCAGGACCGCACTTTCTCTTGGAGGAGGTAGAGAATCTGAGAAGGAACTCTCTACGAAGATCGAGGAAGGAAGTGATGGAGTGAGGACGGAGGCCGTAGAACCAATCCCTCACTTGCCCATCAAAGGTTGTCACAAGGAGCTTGCACTTGGTTGCATCTGACAGAGTCTTGAGAGCAACGGCTGATTCAAAGGCTTGAAGATGCTTGACCGGATCGGTCTCTCCAGTATAGATTGGTAGTCGAGGCTCTCTGAAGTTTGCTGGAGTAGGTTCAAGGCGAACACTCTCAATGAAGGGCGATGGCTCTTCCTGCTCTCCCACAACATAGGGATTAAATGGAGCATAGGCTGCAGCTGCAAAAGAAGCAGGAGGATAGAAAGGAAAAGTTGTTGTAGGAGGAGCAGAGGCAGGAGCTGGGGGGAAAGGATGACTTCCTTGAAAGTTGAGAAATCTAGCAGGACTTCCCCGGGCAGCTTGCCGGAAGAAGTTTTGGCGAGCGGCAAACTCTTCATCTTGAGTTCGCAAAGGAGCAGCAGGACCTTGCGGGAAGGTTGGGGTGTAAGGCGGATAGAACGGCGGGCAAGCTTGAGAATAAGCTTGCTTATGCTCCGATGTTGGTGTTAGATTGATTGGAGCAGCTGGAGCAGCTGGAGCAGTTGCTGGATGAGAATCTAACCGTTGCGAGATCGCAGCAAGGATTTGGTTGATTGCTTGGAACTGTTGAGCATTCTCACGGCGCGACTGCTCAAAAGCTTCCCAGAGAGGATCTTCACTGGGACTTGGGGCAAAGTTCTCGGCTGATTGATCTGACATGGCTAACTGTCGCTGTTCACCGTCTGACCGGATCTGAAGGCCGCGTGTTAACTGTTGATGCGCGAAAACGTCGCGGGGCACCAGCCAGCTAACACGGAGGGGGTGTTCGGTCTCACAAGCTAGGAGAGGAGGAGAGGAGGGAAGGAAGGAAGCCTCTGAGTGCTCGAGAGTGGAGCAAACGGCTTGTCAAAGAGGGTTGCGTGGATAGAGGAGAGAAGCTTGATCAACAGAGCGGGTTGATCAAGAGAGGAGAAGGAGGTTGATCAGGAGCTGTCGAGCAGACGGCTAATGGGACGGTTGTGCTTGCAGGTTGGTTGCCGAGAAGAGCTGAGCTGAGCAGAGAAGAAGCTTGCTGAGCAGAGGAGCAAGGCTTGCTGAGCAGAGGAGCAAGGCTTGCTGAGCAGAGGAGCAAGGCTTGCTGAGCAGAGGAGCAAGGCTTGCTGAGCAGAGAGAAGAAGAAGGGGGCCGCTAACAGCGGCAACAACACACTTCGCCCGCCGCAGCCTAAATGCCACTCCTGCGACGGGCTTTCCTTTTATTAAAAGCTAGAGATTACAAGCTTACAAGTACACCTTTGCAACAAATCAATAAAGGGGTACAAGGAGAAGCTGGCGGCTAAGAGAGAAGAAAATGCCAGAAAGCAGAGAAAAGAGGCTGCCAGAGACTAAGTAAAATAGTCTGCTAGCTGCTGGAGGACTGAGAAACTGGGTCTGCAGAGTCTGCTGGCAAGCTGCTGAAGAGCTGTAGAGGACTGTGCGGACAGGAAATTGAGTCCGCTGAGCTTGCTGGAGAGGTGATGACGGACTGGAAAACGGAGTCCGCAGGGTTTGCTGGCAAGACTTGACTCCACCACCAGGATCCAGGAACCGTCTGGCGTGTTCCAGAATGAGAGGCACCATGGGCTATTTATAGGCCCAGGGGAGTTCTTCTAGAAGCGGGGCCCGATGACATCAGCATGACGACCTGCGCGGACTCCGCGGACTGAGATTTTGCGTCCGCCACTGTTGAGCGATGAAGCGAGCGGAAGGACCCACCTGCAGAGAACTGGAGGTCGCCTCCTAGCGGGCGACCTGGGCGGACTCCGGGAGGAGTCCGCCCGGCAGGCCGGAGGCCGCCCCCTAGCGGGCGGCCTGGGCGGACTCCGGGTGGAGTCCGCCCGGCAGGGAGCCGGGGCCGCCCCCTAGCGGGCGGCCTGGGCGGACTCCGGGAGGAGTCCGCCCGGCGGATGCCGGGGCCGCCCCCTAGCGGGCGGCCTGGGCGGACTCCAGGGGGAGTCCGCCCGGCGGGCCTGGCCGCCCCCTTGCGGGCGGCCTGGGCGGACTCCGGGGGGAGTCCGCCCGGCTGAATGCCGGGGCCGCCCCCTAGCGGGCGGCCTGGGCGGACTCCAGGGGGAGTCCGCCCGGCGGGCCTGGCCGCCCCCTTGCGGGCGGCCTGGGCGGACTCCGGGGGGAGTCCGCCCGGTTGAAGCCGGGGCCGCCCCCTAGCGGGCGGCCTGGGCGGACTCCAGGGGGAGTCCGCCCGGCGGGCCTGGCCGCCCCCTTGCTGGCGGCCTGGGCGGACTCCGGGGGGAGTCCGCCCGGCTGAAGCCGGGGACGCCCCCTAGCGGGCGGCCTGGGCGGACTCCAGGGGGAGTCCGCCCGGCGGGCCTGGCCGCCCCCTTGCGGGCGGCCTGGGCGGACTCCGGGAGGAGTCCGCCCGGCTGGCTGTCGGGGCCGCCCCCTAGCGGGCGGCCTGGGCGGACTCCAGGGGGAGTCCGCCCGGCGGGGCCTGGCCGCCCCCTTGCGGGCGGCCTGGGCGGACTCCGGGGGGAGTCCGCCCGGCTGGCGGGCAGAGGCCGCCCAGGGTGGGCGGCCTCGGCGGACGGCGGCAGGAGGCCGCCGCCCCTCGGGCAGCAGGGAGGTCGCCCCTGGCGGGCGTCCTCGGCGGACGGTGGCTGGAGACCACCGCCCCTTGGGCGAAATAGGAGGCCGCTCCTGGCGATGCTGTTGGCGGACTCCTGCAAGGAAAAGCACTGCATGATTAGCGGACCTAACCGCATGTCCCGCGAGGGTGAGCCATGGGAATAGCCCGCCGTCCCGCAGGGCACGCGGTTGCTAGGAGACTTAGGCGGATAGGGGAAACTGCCCGCCTACGCTGGGACCCATCGCGACCAAAAGGGAGAATCTAAGGGTCACGATGAGCCAGCTGGCAACCTTGGGAAGGATCGCCGATTTCTGGGTTAACATTGCTGGTTTCTGCAAAGGAAGAGTTAGGAGCATGCACAATATATGAGAGTAACTTGCAAGTACCTGTGAAGAAACTTGCAAGGGTTTGTTGATCTCTGCAAGAAGAGAGTTAGGAGCAGGTATCGTATATAAAAATAAGCTGCAAGTACCTGAATGAGGCTTGCAGGTGTTTGCTAATCTCTGCAAGAAGAGAAGTTAGAATCAAATAAGATATGAAGATAACTTGCAAGTACCTGTGAAGAGAAGGCTTGCAAGTGTTAACTGCTGACTGTTAACTGTCGACGAAATAAGGTCAATTTGACCAATTAGCAAGAAGAATGCCTGATGAATACTATTATGAAGCCCAGATCAATAAACTGATTGTTAGCTGCTGATAGATATGACTGGATTGTAATAGCATGGCTGATAGCGCTTGAGCAAACAATGTATAGGAGATGAGAGCAATAAAGCTTATATAGGCAGAGTAAGAGTCATCATCCGATAGAGCTTTGAATAAGCAATTCATATAGGATGAGCATGAGCAAAGTGATTGCTGGAAATCCTTTTGATAGGTCGGAATAACCTGTTCACCTGTGAGAGAAGGCAAGAGAGAAAAGGAGGTCTACACCCGGAATGATTAAAGTGGGTTGAATGCTGCCACAGGTGTTCCCCGTGGGCCTTATGCATTACTTGCCCGAAAAATCATCCCGAGTATAGTCCTACTCAAAGCGGGCTGGCCGCGCATCCTGAAGGAGGGAAAAAGAAAAAGAGGTCCATGTTCGGAATGACTACAGAGGGTTGAATGCTGCCACAGGTGTTCCCCGTGGGCCTTATGCATCACTGGCCTGAGAAAATCATTCTGAGTATGGTCCTGCTCAAAGCGGGCTGGCCGCGCATCCTGAAGGAGGGAAAAAGAAAAAGAGGTCCATGTTCGGAATGACTACAGAGGGTTGAATGCTGCCACAGGTGTTCCCTGTGGGCCTTATGCATCACTGGCCTGAGAAAATCATTCCGAGTATGGTCCTGCTCAAAGCGGGCTGGCCGCGCATCCTCAAGAAGGGCACAAAAGAGAAAAGCAAGGGAAGGTCCTGAGAAGGACCGCTAGAAGCAAGGGAGATCCTGAGAAGGATCGCTAGAAGCAAGGAAGATCCTGAGAAGGATCGCTAGAAACTCTGCTCTCTTGCCCTGGGCACAAGCATCACTGATCAACGAGACAGGTTGCGCCAAGAGGCCTATATTGTCTGTGTATTGATCAGTGGAGTTGTGAGAACCCGAGAGGCACGGATCGAGGGTACCGGAGAGTGCTTCGGCCACCACAGTTGAAGGATGATCAAAGAGACAAGGCTACGCTTGATCGAAATTGCTTGTCCAGCGAAGATCATCCTAACCATAGTGTTTCCTATAAGATGCAAGGCAGAGCTAACACATGGGGCTCCCCTAGCACACACTTTGTGTCAGATGCCGGCTAGGATCCTAAGCCTGAAGCCCATAGTCGTAGATGAACTGCTCCCACTACACACATGGGTATACTCCCGCCATATGTGGTCGAAGTGGTAGTGCGAGAACAAACTACGGAGGGAACGTTTCAGACTCGGTGAAATCACATTGCCGTACTGATCCCAGAGAGAGAGAAGAAGAGGAAGGGGCAACAAAAAGGGAACTGTGTCAGTACGGGATCCCTGAATAAAAGCTTTGTAGAAAAGCAGGAAAAGAACACTGAGAAGTGTTGTAATGAAAATGTTTGAAAGAGGGAGTAAGGGTTGAGATAACCCCTGTAGGTTGCAAAGAGCTTTGGAGGACTGTGAAGTCCATCGCTAGCATTGAATCATCCCCAGCACACCCTCGTCGTGGGCATCGAAGCATTCGACTTCTCTGTTAACAACGAGGAGAGGAAATTCTTCGACTTGGCTCACCCCTCTTGAGGAGTGAGGAGCGTCTGAAATTTCTTTGCCCTTTGAAGTTGACGGATCAGGGCGATCTTCTTTAGGAAGCAAGTCATGCATCTTGCCTTACCGGAGCATCCTTTGCACAAGCTGGCGGAATGCTCGGCAGTCTTCTGTTCGATGGCCTGACTCTTTGTGGAATTCACAATAAGGCTCTGAGTTTCTAGACCTCTGATCGGTCGGCCGATAGGGCTTCTTGTAGCTTGCCCTATCTTTCATGATTTGGACTACTTCTTGCACGACGTCATCGAGATCTGACTCATGCAAGTCATCGTCTTGTTGTTGTTGAATATTTGCTGTTTGAGAAGGAGCTAGCGGTAGCAATGGATCTTGAGCATCACGGCTCGGGAAGGAGTATCGCTGGCGATGAAGCCTTCTCTCCTTCCTTGAGTAGGTTGGGAAACGATTGCAAGGAGACCTTGGAGGCTGCTTGCGAAATGGATCTTTCTCTGATACGAGCTTGGAGACGAAGCCTGGATTGCTCTTCTCGCCTCGGATGTACGAGTTGGCTAGAGCAATCAGCTCTTGGTATGTCCTTGGAGCACGGACATTGGCTTCAAATTTGAGAGGCCCTTCGCGAAGACCGTGGATAAGAGCCACTCGTACATTTCTTGATCAACGATTTCGATGTCCAGAATCTCTCTCTGGAATCGATCAACAAATTGAGACCAAGTTTCATCACTGCGCTGTCTGATCTCAAAGAGGGCTTCGGGACCACCCTTTCTCTTGGAGGAGGTAGAGAACCTAAGAAGGAACTCCCATCGTAGATCAAGGAAGGAAGTGATGGAGTGAGGACGGAGGCCATAGAACCAGTCCCTCACTTGCCCATCAAAGGTTGTCACAAGGAGCTTGCACTTGGTTGCATCTAACAGAGTCTTGAGAGCAACGGCTGATTCAAAAGCTTGAAGATGCTTGACCGGATCAGTCTCTCCAGTATAGATTGGCAGTCGAGGCTCTCTGAAGTTTGCTGGAGTAGGTTCGAGGCGAACGCTCTCAATAAAGGGCGATGGCTCTTCCTGCTCTCCCACAGCATAGGGATTAAAGGGAGCATAGGCTGCAGCTGCAAAAGAAGCAGGAGGGTAGAAAGGAAAGGCTGCTGCAGGAGGAGCAGAGGCAGGAGCTGGGGGCAAGGATGACTTCCTTGAAAGTTAAGAAATCTAGCAGGACTTCCCCGGGCAGCTTGCCGGAAGAAGTTTTGGCGAGCGGCAAACTCTTCATCTTGAGTTCGCAAAGGAGCAGCGGGACCTTGCGGGAAGGTTGGGGTGTAAGGCGGATAGAACGGCGGACAAGCTTGAGAATAAGCTTGCTTATGCTCCGATGCTGGTGTTAGATTGATTGGAGCAGCTGGAGCAGCTGGAGCAGCTGCTGGATGAGAGTCTAACCGCTGCGTGATTGCAGCAAGGACTTGGTTGATTGCTTGGAACTGTTGAGCATTCTCACGGCGCGACTGCTCAAAAGCTTCCCAGAGAGGATCTTCACTGGGACTTGGAGCAAAGTTCTCGGCTGATTGATCTGACATGGCTAACTATCGCTGTTCACCGTCTGACTGGATCTGAAGGCCGCGTGTTAACTGTTGATACGCGGAAACGTCGCGGGGCACCAGCCAGCTAACACGGAGGGGGTGTTCGATCTCACAAGCTAGGAGAGGAGGAGAGGAGGAAAGGAAGGAAGCCTCTGAGTGCTCGAGAGTGGAGCAAACGGCTTGTCAAAGAGAGTTGCGAGGATAGAGGAGAGAAGCTTGATCAACAGAGCGGTTGATCAAGAGAGGAGGAGGTTGACCAGGAGCTGTCGAGCAGACGGCTAATATCACGGTTGTGCTTGCAGGTTGGTTGCCGAGAAGAGCTGAGATGAGCTGAGAAGAAGCTTGCTGATCAGAGGAGCAAGGCTTGCTGAGCAGAGAGAAGAAGAAGGGGGCCGCTAGCAGCGGCAACAACACACTTCGCCCGCCGCGGCCTAAATGCCACTCCTGCGACGGGCTTTCCTTTTATTAAAAGCTAGAGATTACAAGCTTACAAGTACACCTTTGAAACAAATCAATAAAGGGGTACAAGGAGAAGCTGGCGGCTAAGAGAGAAGAAAATGCCAGAAAGCAGAGGAGAGAAGCTGCCAGAGACTAAGTAAAAGAGTCTGCCAGCTGCTGGAGGACTGAGAAACTGAGTCTGCAGAGTCTGCAGGCAAGCTGCTGAAGAGCTGTAGAGGACTGCGCGGACAGGAAACCGAGTCCGCTGAGCTTGCTGGAGAGGTGATGACTGACTGCGCGGACTGGAAAATTGAGTCCGCAGGGTTTGCTGGAAAGACTTGAATCCACCTTCTGGCCTCTGGAGCGATGCAGAGCGATGCCCAGAGAGATGCAGAATGAGAGGCACCATGGGCTATTTATAGGCCCAGGGGGGTTCTTCTAGAAGCGGGGCCCAGTGACGTCAGCATGACGACCTGCGCGGACTCCGCGGACTGAGATTTTGCGTCCGCCACTGTTGACTGATGAAGCAAGCGGAAGGAGGCTCTGGAGAGGACTGGAGGCCACCCCCTAGCGGGCGACCTGGGCGGACTCCGGGAGGAGTCCGCCCGGCAGGCCGGAGGCCGCCCCCTAGCGGGCGGCCTGGGCGGACTCCGGGTGGAGTCCGCCCGGCAGGGTGCCGGGGCCGCCCCCTAGCGGGCGGCCTGGGCGGACTCCTGGGGGAGTCCGCCCGGCAGGGCCTGGCCGCCCCCTTGCGGGCGGCCTGGGCGGACTCCGGGGGGAGTCCGCCCGGCGGATGCCGGGGCCGCCCCCTACCGGGCGGCCTGGGCGGACTCCAGGGGGAGTCCGCCCGGCGGGCCTGGCCGCCCCCTTGCGGGCGGCCTGGGCGGACTCCGGGGGGAGTCCGCCCGGCTGGGTGCCGGGGCAGCCCCCTAGCGGGCGGCCTGGGCGGACTCCAGGGGGAGTCCGCCCGGCGGGCCTGGCCGCCCCCTTGCGGGCGGCCTGGGCGGACTCCGGGGGGAGTCCGCCCGGCTGGATGCCGGGGCCGCCCCCTAGCGGGCGGCCTGGGCGGACTCCAGGGGGAGTCCGCCCGGCGGGCCTGTCCGCCCCCTTGCGGGCGGCCTGGGCGGACTCCGGGGGGAGTCCGCCCGGCTGGGCCTGGCCGCCCCTTGCGGGCGGCCTGGGCGGACTCCAGGGGGAGTCCGCCCGGCTGGATGCCGGGGCCGCCCCCTAGAGGGCGGCCTGGGCGGACTCCAGGGGGAGTCCGCCCGGCTAGCGGGCAGAGGCCGCCCCGGGTGGGCGGCCTCGGCGGACGGCGGCAGGAGGCCGCCGCCCCTCGGGCAGCAGGGAGGTCGCCCCGGGTGGGCGACCTCGGCGGACGGCGGTAGGAGACCACCGCCCCTTGGGCGAACTAGGAAGCCGCTCCTGGCGATGCTGTTGGCGGACTCCTGCAAAGAAAAGTATTGCACGATTAGCGGACCTAACCGCATGTCCCGCGAGGGTGAGCCATGGGAATAGCCCGCCGTCCCGCAGGGCACGCGGTTGCTAGGAGACTTAGGCGGATAGGGGAAACTGTCCGCCTACGCTGGGACCCATCGCGATCAAAAGGGAGAATCTAAGGGTCACGATGAGCCAGCTGGCCACCTTGGGAAGGATCGCCAATTTCTGGGTTAACAATTCTGATTTCCTTTGTCAAAGCAAGTATGTTGTGCTCTATTGATGCTCTTGGTTGCTGAGTTCGGATCTGGTAAGTTGTTTCATTCCAAACTTGATGCTAACAACTTCATCTGGATTCGGCTTTTGCCTTGGAGGAGAGTGTTATTCCAAACTTGATAACACAATCTGACTTGGTTTTATCTCTTCTTCTGGAGATTGGTTCCATTCCAAACATGATGAATTTCAATTAACTTTAGAAGGGCAGTACCTGTGACATTTCATATAGGATCACAGATATAGCTGAGGTGTGCAGAAGTCTGAAAATAGTTTCGGTTGAAACAGATATCAGGTTCTGAGATAAAACTATAATACTCTGTGAACGTGTCCTCTCAGCCAAATTAAAATAAATAATACTAAGTTCTTTTAGTAGAACTAGATATTTACAAATTTACAAAAGATAGAATTCATTATAAAATGAAATTCTCTGATGAAATTGCAGAGGCTGCTGGGATAGGAGGGGCTCTAGTAGTTGACTGAGATCCGGATCAAGATGATCTTTTGGATGATGAGCTTTAAAGTGTTATGAGTTTATCTTTTGCTATTTCCGTTCAAAGCATTATTTAGTTCTTCTTTCTATGCTCTGTTTGATTGGACTTTTAGCTTTCTGTTTGTTTGGGACTTCATGTGTATAGGGTCTGTGTACTGTTGTACCTGAGACTATTCTGTGTTGCAGTTGAATTTCATTTTACTTATGTGTGCATACTGTTTCTGTTTAATCTAATTTTGTTTGGAATAGGTGTTGGACACGGTTGTGTATGATTCACGGTTGGTTGAACTTTGCACAAACCACCCTCTATCCGAAGTCTGGGTTCACGGAGGACATAGATGGAGATTGTTAGATTTATATAATAATAATATGTCTGCACGTGTTGAGGCCGACTCGGAATAGGTTAACGGGTTCGTGTCATACTAGGGTTTGGCCCTATACTGGAAGTACTATTTATTCCATATTCCATATTTAAATGCGGTATGGTAGAATACTTTGAGCAAACCCTTCTACATTTTGAATATAAAAGTGGATGAAATTGCTTAGGTGAGATTGGACGTTCACGTGCGACTGCTCGATCATAATCCCATCATATTTTTGACCGACGCCGCTCCAAACAGAGCCTGACACGTCTCTCCTTGATAATTCTCATGCAATCACAGTAGCACACGGAAGAAACGAGTATTCTCATGCAATCACGCATGTAATATAAATTATGATGAATTCAATCATTGACTGTAGTGGAGATGGAGCTTATTAATCAGCCACCGCATGCAGTAAAGGAGACGCTGCTGGCGTCTGCATGCAATTAATCATGCATGCATGTTTAAAGATATCATTAAATTAAGTCCATCTAGTTAATTACTTTTATAGCCCTAGCTATATATATATATATCCATCATTAAAATAGAGCTCACAATGAGTATATCATTAACTATTCTTAAAAAGATATAATCCTTTTATGGTCCTACCCCTTGGGCGGCATTCCTATTCCGAAATTAATTATAATTGGAGGTTCATTTTCATTGAAATCGGACTCCAATTCTGAAGGCCAAAGTTTGCTCAATCAAACAGACCCTTAATTATTTGATTTTTATGAATAATAATATCAATTTTGAAGAAAACATTAACTACTCTAAACTAATAAACAAGACATGCAAATATAAAATTAATACTTTATTAATTAGTTTATTATTATGATGCACAAATGACTATGCACTTAATGATATGCCATCAAATTCAAAGGTTTCATTTAAACTCTGTTTGGGTTACTTTTTTTGCTCCGGTAAGTGTTTTATGTTTAGCATGACAACGGTTATGATTGTTACAAAGAAAAAAAATTAGTTTTGAATGTAAAAGTTGATGAAGTTTCTCATGTAAGGTCGGACGTTCACGAATGATAGTTCATATAATCACAACGTTCATGACCGCCCCGCTGTTAGTGTATATTTGGACTAATAACGGGTTCGGAGGCTTAACGGGTTAGTTAGGGTACACGGTTAACCCATACCCGTAGTAACTCCTAAGGGTTTTGCCTATTTATACCCACCTAGGGGCAACGGGTAGGGGATTCCACTTTGATCCCCATCCGGATGCTTCGAGCAACACCTTCAATCTCGAAGTAACTGCCCCCTGTTGCTCGTAACCGCTCCCATTTTTCTGGAGATCGGAGGTTTTCGCTCGGTTCGTGAAGGAGAAGAAGCAAGGTCGTCCGCTGCTTTATCGCGAACAAGGAATCGGAAAGGAGCATCGGCTGTTTCCGCCGTCGCTGCTGTGGTCGCCGTCGCCGATCGGGACTTCTGCCAGCGTCGAAATCCCGTCTCTCCGGTAACCGCTCGGTTTTTCGCACAGGAGGAGAAATCGCGTTAGAGGCCGCCGGTGATCGTGAAGAGATTTTCTCCGTCGTTGTTCCGTCTCCAGCAAGCCTGAGTTCCACCTTCCTCTGCCGATAGGATCGAGAAAAGATCGGGTAAGGGAAGAAATCCGTCGGTTTGCTCCGTGATCGGGAAAAGGAAAAAGGAAGTTTTGCTCCCGTAACCGCCTCCGCCTACATTTTTTCACGCCACCGGTGACGTCGCCTGCACAGATCCGCTGTTGTTCGCCCCCGTCGATTGTCGCTGCAAGGCCCCGTCGCTGTTTTTGATCGCGAAGAAGGAATAGCAGATCCACGCCGTCTCCGTTCCGCCTCTCTGCTTCGATCGGGAAGGGTGCTGCCTCTCTGCTCCGATCGGGAAGCGCTGCCTTCTGAGAAGGACGGCCGCCTGGAGAAAACGACATTGCCGCCGGGCTTCTTTCCAGACTCCATCAGCAATCTCGCAACCGACCAAGGTCAACCTTCTCTGTTTGTTCCTGGAGTTTTTCAACAGAAAATCTCTGCAAAAATTGTGTTGTGGCAATTCCAGATTTGTGTTGTGGCAAAGTTGGATTGCTTGGAGTCATCAATTGGAGGAAGATAGCTTGGTCCCTATTCTTCTCCATCTCAGATTGAGAAAAGGTTGTGGGTTTTTTGTGCTAGATTTGTTGTCGCGCTGTAAGAGAGGAGCCTGTATCCAGTCAAGATCTAGAGTTGTCATCGGCTTGTATGTGTCTTGTCGTCTGACATAGAGAAAGAGGTTTACAACATGATAAAAGGAACCAATTTCTCCTCTCCTGTCCCGATGATAAAATTGGAGAAATTTACGGCGACTGAGTTCAACGACTGGAAGTTGAACACCCAGTTTGGGATGAAGTACCTGAACGTGTTTTACACAGTTCAGTCTGATCGTGCTGATGTTATGGGGACTGACGATGAAGCCCAGTGGATTGCTGATGAGGACTTCTGCCGCGACTACCTGCTGAACTGCTTGTCCTCCAGCCTGGCGAAGACGTACATCAAAATGAAGACCGCCAAGGAAATCTGGGAGGCACTGGAGGAGCACTTCAGACAAGAGGAGGATCTGTCCAAGGCACACCTGGTGGACAAATTCCACTCCTTCATGTTCGACGAGGAGAAGGCGATTCTCCCTCAGGTATCGGATTTTGAAGCTATAGTAGATTCTTTACATAGTGAGAACATTTCCCTGCCAGACAGCTTTGTTGCTGGCACGATTATTTTTAAACTGCCCTCTACGTGGTACAACTTTAAAACTGAAATGTACCGCAAGAAGATGCAGGTCGGTCTTAATGACCTCAAGCGCTTTATTCGCATTGAGGATGAAAATAGGATTCGACACGCTTTAGAAACTGTTAGCAAGCAGAAGGCTGCAGCTAACATGCTTCTTAGTTCTAAACGCGTGCCGAACCCTAAGAGGACCAGACCCTCCCATGGTAGCTCCCAAGTTGCAGGCCCTAACAAACGCAACAAAAAATTCAAGGGCAAGTGTTTTAACTGCAACAAGTGGGGACACAGCGCATCTGATTGCAGGCTCCCTAAAAGGGAAAGAACCAAAGCACCACAGGATGGCAACCAAGCCAATATGGTTAGCCAAGCTGAGCCTTCCGACTTTGTTGCAATGGTCGGAAACGCTACGGCCAGCACGGAGTGGTACTTGGATTCGGGGGCGACGTGCCACGTTTGCAACAATTCTGCTCTCATGACAGGTCTCACTACTGTGAAAGAGTCTGTGACGGTGGCCAATGGAGACACAGCTGACGTACTGAAAGTGGGGAACGCAACCTTGCTGCTGTCCTCAGGTAAGTCTTTAATTTTAAAGCATGTCAAATTTATTCCTTCACTAGCTGCTAACTTAGTGTCTATTAGTCTTTTATGTGATGCTGGTATGTCATTTACTTTTTGTAGCGGTAGAGTAACACTGTCAGTTAACTCACACTATTTTGGATGTGCATACGTCCAAAATAGGATGTACCGACTAAGTCTAGCAAACGAAATAGTTCAACAAGTTCAAACAAACTTAGTTAGCCCTAAGACTCTACATGAGAGACTAGGACACGTGAACTATAGGAAAATGTTTCAAATAGCTAGAACTCACCAGATCACATTAGACACTAAGTCACAGCCTGAGAAATGTGATGTGTGTGCTCAGACTAAGATCACTAGGAAACCTTTTAGTGCGGTTACTAGGAGCACAACACCTCTAGAGCTTATACATTCCGACATATGTGACTTTAAAAGTTTTGTCACCAGAGGAGGAAGGAAGTATATGATCACGTTTATAGATGACTGCTCTAGATTTTGTCACATCTATCTTCTTAAAACTAAAGATGAAGCGTTTGAAAAGTTTTGTCTTTTCAAAACCAGGGTAGAGAACCAACTAGACATGAGAATTAAGAGGTTTAGAAGTGATAGAGGAGGAGAATACATGTCCAGTGAGTTCCGAGGTTTCCTTGCCTCTCAAGGTATCATAGCAGAAACCACTGCTCCTTACTCACCCCAATCGAATGGTATAGCCGAGCGAAAAAATAGAACGTTAACAGAGATGTTGAACTCTATGTTGCTCACTGCTGGCATGCCTACTGCCTATTGGGGAGAAGCAGTTTTAACTGCAAACAACATTCTGAACAAAGTCCCTCATGCTAAGTTAGACGTCACACCCTACGAGCTTTGGTTTAAGAGACCCCCGACATTGACTAAACT
The DNA here is from genome assembly GCA_039583875.1 of Platanthera guangdongensis. Classification (NCBI taxonomy): domain Eukaryota; kingdom Viridiplantae; phylum Streptophyta; class Magnoliopsida; order Asparagales; family Orchidaceae; genus Platanthera; species Platanthera guangdongensis. The sequence goes on from CM077152.1 coordinate 5,595,997, forward strand.
TAAGACCTGGGGCTGCATAGCCTATGTCAGGGTCTCTGACCCTAGACGGTCTAAACTTGGACCTAGGACCAACACGTGTGTCTACTTAGGTTGTGCTGAAGATAGTGCTGCAGATAGATTCTTAGACCTGTCTAATAATATAATTATTGAATCTAGGGATGCTATGTTCTTTGAGGATAAGTTCCTTAAGGATAAGAACCTGACCATCCCAGGTATGCAAGCAACTATTACTGAGGAAGAACCTGAATCAGTACCGAGCACCTCCTATTCAGTCCCGGTAGATAATAATGTCCTAGAGTCTAGACGGACTTCGATGAGAGAGAGAACTCCCAGAACCTTCGGTAGTGATTTTGTCACTTACCACGTTGAGGCTGATCCATCCACATATAAGGATGCGATGAGATCAAGGGATTCCCTACTCTGGAAAGAGGCCATTGATGAAGAGATGAACTCTTTGCTTCAGAACAACACCTGGACGTTGGTTGATAAGCCAAAAGGGGCTAAGACTATAGGGTGTAAGTGGGTTCTGAAAAAGAAGCTCAATCCTGATGGTAGCGTAGCTAAGTATAAAGCGCGCCTGGTGGCTAAAGGTTTCACACAAGTTAGTGGGGTGGATTACTTTGATGTATATTCACCAGTGTGTCACTTAGCAACCATTAGGATACTCCTTGCTATTGCGTCTATTGAGAACTTTATTGTTCATCAAATGGATGTTAAGACTGCGTTTTTGAACGGAGATCTGACCGAAGAGATATACATGAGCCAACCTGAAGGTTTCATAGTTCACGGTCACGAAAGTAAGGTCTGTAAGTTGATCAAATCGTATACGGACTTAAACAAGCTCCAAAATTATGGCATGAGAAGTTTGACAATAGTGTAAGGAACATGGGATTCATGTCGAGTCTCTCGGACAAATGTCTTTACATACGTCATAGATCGAACAACGTCGCTATAATATGCTTGTATGTTGATGATATGCTTATTCTTGGTTCTGATCAATCCGTGGTGGATGACGTAAAGTCAGAACTAATGCGGACGTTTAGCATTAAAGACCTAGATGTAGCTGAGACTATACTAGGCATGCAAGTGAGCTTTGGGAAAAATGGCATTTTCCTAAGTCAACGCCACTACATAAAGTCCTTGTTGGACACGTGGGGATACAGTGAACGTAGAGCAGTGGAGACACCTTACGATTACAATAATCGCTTGAAGCCCAATATTGGAGCTGCGGTTAGACAATCATATTATGCTAAACTGATTGGTAGTCTCATGTATGCTATGGTCTGCACAAGACCTGACATAGCCTTTACGGTCGGCATGTTAAGCAGATTCACTAGTAATCCTAGCCAAGATCATTGGGATGCCCTCGATAGGCTGATGCGATACCTAAAGCACACCAACAGTATGCTTTATGTTATCATGGTCATCCTCCAGTGTTGGAAGGATATTCTGATGCATCATGGTGCTCAGAATTAAACGACAGCAAGTCCACTAGTGGATTTATATTCACACTAGGAGGAGCAGCTGTAGCCTGGAAGTCCAAGAGACAATCATGTATTGCATTGTCTTCTATGGAATCCGAACTCTACGCTCTAGCTTCAGCAGGAGAAGAAGCAGAGTGAATAAGAGATTTGGTGATGGGCATTCCACTGTCAAGCCTGAAGTTGAGTTCTGTTGCAGTTTACTGCGACAATCAGGCTACTAAAATGATTGCTACGAACACTCTGTTCAATAACAAAAGAAGGCAACTCAGGATGAAACAAGCCTGGTTGACCTCCCTTACGAGTCAAGGGATTGTGAACCTCGTTGATGTGAGGTCAAAAGATAATGTTGCAGACGCCTTAACAAAGGGCTTAAATAGAGTTCTCACCATTAAAACATCGGGGGAGATGGGATTACAGTTCATAGAAATATGAAACTTCCTCCTATGTTATGTTTTCATAGCAAGAACATATAATCGTAACATTCAAGCATCTAATAACAGACTGAAAACCCCAAATAATTTCTTGATGAAAGCCCAAGATGGTTAGATGCTAGTCATTCCACACCTGATGACTTAACATCTTTCTCGTTGTAAGCTGATTTGAGAATTATTCAACTGGGAATAGAAAGTCGTTGTATGTGTTAATCTAACATTAGTGATCATAGCACATTATTCCACATTTGATAATGTTGCAAATGACGGTGTGTCAAATCATATGATGAGGTACATGGTGATCACTAATGCGCAAGATAACAACGTTTGATTTATTAAAATCAAAACTTGACTGGTCCTAGCTAGACTGGATAGAGATGCTGACAGTGTTACTTCACTACTGCTACAAGTGCTAAGCTCATTTAGGTAGAGCTAGTTTACTTTGATATGTCACTGCATATGTTTATGAATTCATAGAGTCTGACTCATGAAATTCCTTGCAGGCACTGGTGAATATGGAGGAGAGAAAGTGGATTTTGACATAGATGATGATGATCTACTCTCCGAGTAGAATTATTACACGTTTATCTATAGTCATTTTTGTTTTCCAGACTTTTTATTATTGAGTAGCACTTTTATTTTGCTGGATATATATTATGTCATTGTTTTGATACTCATGTTTGTGTTTTCTTTAAAAACTGTGCTAACTCTTATGGAAATGTGTAAAGTCGGAAATTTATTTTTTGATACTCTCCACTTTCTGCACTCCGAAACGTACACGTTATTTGTCACAAATATAGGAGGAGATTGTTAGTGTATATTTGGACTAATAACGGGTTCGGAGGCTTAACGGGTTAGTTAGGGTACACGGTTAACCCATACCCGTAGTAACTCCTAAGGGTTTTGCCTATTTATACCCACCTAGGGGCAACGGGTAGGGGATTCCACTTTGATCCCCATCCGGATGCTTCGAGCAACACCTTCACCCGCTGCACCAGAAGTGCTTAATTTGGAAAAAAAATTTAAAACATGATGATTTGAGGGTTTCTTGCCTCAGACATCAAACCCTACATTGCGAGACTTTCAATCTTGAATATCCGAGTAAATTTGGGCTGAGATATTGAACCATCATCGGTGATAGCGGTTAACCATGATCGGTGATAGTGGTGGTGGGTGCTATTTATATTGGGCCATCTCACTTTAAAAAAATAACTCTATTGTAGCACATTTTATTATAAAACTAAGTATATTTTTTCATTAATTTAGCATTTAATTTGTTTTAAATATGTTGGAATTACCACCATCAAGAAAAATTAAATTGAGCCAAATTATCTTTCTTCCTTGAGAAAAAATGGCGAGGAAAATTCAGGAAAAAGTGGTGATCGTAAACACATGGGTTAAAATGACATTTGTTAAGGATCACCTAACAAACATCATCTGTTTGAACATAAAAGTGAATGAAGTTCCTTAGGTGGACATTAACGAATTACAATGTAACCCCCATGTTCATGACCGCTATTATCGTGCCAAACAGAGCCTAAGGCTCATTTTGGCGCGCCAGTAAGTTTGGACAAAAATGTCATAGTTATAGAATATGTATTTGACATGACAAAGATTATGACGGCCACCAAGAAAAGAAAACTAACTTTGAGCATAACAGTGAATCTTCTTCTTAGGCGAGGTCATCGGGCGTTCAAGCTAAACAACGGCTTATAACCACTGCGTTCATGACCGCTGCCGCTGTGCCAAACGGATCCTAATTATTGAGTATCATAGAGGGATGACTGAACGCTGAAGGAGACAGTTGGTGGCGTCTGCATGCAACAAATCATCATATTTATATAAATCACCTTTATTAAAGTCTAGTTACTTTTATATCTCTGAATTATTTTAATTTCCATCATAAAAATATATTCTTTTTATAAAAGATTTATTTTTATTGCTTATATAAAAGAAGAAGATACAACACACAACATAGGGTCGGTAGCCAGTTTACCCAAATCAAAATAAACAATCCAAAATATATTTCTCGCAATTTACTAAGCCTCGCAATCTACCCTTCCCACATTTAACATACAATTAGAAAAATAAATAACTAGTCCGGAGGCCAACCCGAAAAAAATAATAAGTACATATAAGTACACCCTTACGTGTAAAAAGTAAATCTGCCACTCCATTAACACGATGCACCACCCCCACAAAAAAGAAATTTAGCAATGTTAACCCAGAAATCGGCGATCCTTCCCAAGTTGGACAGCTGGCTAATCGCGACCCTTAGATTCTCTCTCTGATCGCGATGAGCCCCAGCGTAGGCGGACAGTTTTCCCTATCCGCCTAGGTCTCCTAGCAATCGCATGACCTACGGACGGCGGGCTATTTCCATGGCTCATCCTCGCGGGACATGCGGTTGGGTCCGCTAATCATGCAGTACTTTTCCTTGCAGGAGTCCGCCAACAGCATTGCCAGGAGCGGCCTCCCATTTCGCCCAAGGGGCGGTGTACTCCAGCCACCGTCCGCCGAGGCCGCCCACCAGGGGCGACCTCCCTGCTGCCCGAGGGGCGGCGGCCTCCTGCCGCCGTCCGCCAAGGCCGCCCACCCGGGGCGGCCTCTGCCCGCCTGCCGGGCGGACTCCCCCTGGAGTCCGCCCAGGCCGCCCGCTAGGGGGCGGCCTCTGCCCGCCAGCCGGGCGGACTCCCCCTGGAGTCCGCCCAGGCCGCCCGCTAGGGGGCGGCCCCGGCACCCTGCCGGGCGGACTCCCCCTGGAGTCCGCCCGGGCCGCCCGCTAGGGGGCGGCCCCGGCACCCTGCCGGGCGGACTCCCCCTGGAGTCCGCCCGGGCCGCCCGCTAGGGGGCGGCCCCGGCACCCTGCCGGGCGGACTCCCCCTGGAGTCCGCCCAGGCCGCCCGCTAGGGGGCGGCCCCGGCACCCTGCCGGGCGGACTCCCCCTGGAGTCCGCCCAGGCCGCCCGCTAGGGGGCGGCCCCGGCACCCTGCCGGGCGGACTCCCCCTGGAGTCCGCCCAGGCCGCCCGCTAGGGGGCGGCCCCGGCACCCTGCCGGGCGGACTCCCCTGGAGTCCGCCCAGGCCGCCCGCTAGGGGGCGGCCGAGCCCTGCCGGGCGGACTCCCCCTGGAGTCCGCCCAGGCCGCCCGCTAGGGGGCGGCCCCGGCGCCCAGCCGGGCGGACTCCACCCTGGAGTCCGCCCAGGCCGCCCGCCAGGGGCGGCCTCCGGCCTGCCGGGCGGACTCCTCCCGGAGTCCGCCCAGTCCGCCCGCTAGGGGGCGGACCCCAGTTCTCTCCAGGGCCTTCTGCCGCTCGCTTCATCAGTCAAGGTGCGGACGCAAAATCTCTGTCCGCGGAGTCCGCGCAGGTCGTCATGCTGATGTCACTGGGCCCCGCTTCTAGAAGAACTCCCTGGGCCTATAAATAGCCCATGGTGCCTCTCATTCTGCACGGACGCCAGACGGTTCGAGAGGCCAGAAGCTTGCCAGCAAACCCTGCGGACTCCGTTTTCCAGTCCGTCATCACTCTCCAGCAAGCTCAGCGGACTCAGTTTCCTGTCCGCACAGTCCTCTACAGCTCTTCAGCAGCTTTCCAGCAGACTCTGCAGACTCAGTTTCTCAGTCCTCCAGCAGCTAGCAGACTATTTTACTTAGTCTCTGGCAGCTTCTCTTCTCTGCTTTCTGGCATTTCCTTCTCTCTTAGCCGCCAGCTTCTCCTTGTACCCCTTACTGATTTGTTGCAAAGGTTGTACTTGTAAGTTTGTAACCTCTAGCTTTTAATAAAAGGAAAGCCCGTCGCAGGAGTGGCATTTAGGCCGCGGCGGGCGAAGTGTGTTGTTGCCACTGCTAGCGGCCCCCTTCTTCTTCCCTCTGCTCAGCAAGTCTTGCTCCTCTGCTCAGCAAGCCTTGCTCCTCTGCTCAGCAAGTCTTGCTCCTCTGCTCAGCAAGCCTTGCTCCTCTGCTCAGCAAGCTTCTTCTCAGCTCAGCTCTCCTCGGCATCTAACCTGCAAGCACAGCCGTCACATTAGACGTCTGCTCGACAGCTCCTGGTCAACCTCCTTCTCTTCTCTTGATCAACCCGCTCTGTTGATCAAGCTTCTCTCCTCTATCCCCGCAACCCTCTTTGACAAGCCGTTTGCTCCACTCTCGAGCACTCAGAGGCTTCCTCCTTTCCTCCTCGCCTCCTCTCCTAGCTTGTGAGACCGAACACCCCCTCCGTGTTAGCTGGTTGGTGCCCCGCGACGTTTCTGCGCATCAACAGTTAACACGCGGCCTTCAGATCCGATCAGACGGTGAACAGCGACAGTTAGCCATGTCAGATCAATCAGCCGAGAACTTTGCCCAAGTCCCAGTGAAGATCCTCTCTGGGAAGCTTTTGAGAAGTCGCGCCGTGAGAATGCTCAACAGTTCCAAGCCATCAAATCATATTCTGAATAGAGTGCCTCATTCTCAGCTCATTGCTACCCGTATGAGTTGTGGCACGGTCATCCTTGTAGGTATAATGATACTCTATAGACTTGAGGTTGTATCGTCTATGTGTGAATACAAGACCTTAAGAGGCCTAAGGTGGGACCTAGAACAACGACGTACGTCTATCTAGGTAGTGCAGAAGATAGTACAGCCGATAGATTTCTCGATCTATCCACGAATACCGTAATGGAGTCTAGAGATGTCATATTCTTTGAAAATAAGTTTGTCACAGATAGTGGTTTGTTTGTCTCCGGGTCTAATGATATGATTTCAGAATCTATCGCAGAACCTGAAGCTGACCCTTCTAGCAATGCTCCACAACTTTTAGAGGTGGAACCTGTTCCACTTAGAACATCTACAAGAGAGAGAATTCCTAAGAACTTTGGTGAAAATTCTTCACCTATCACTTGGAGGATGATCCATTCTCCTATCAGGAAGCAATGAGATCTAAAGATTTGTTGTTGTGGGCAGACGCCATTGATGATGAGATGAACTCACTGCTACATAACAATACTTGACATCTAGTTGACTTGTTGAAAGGCGCCAAAGTCCTATGATGCAAGTGGTTGTTGAAGAAGAAACTACAAAGTGATGGGTCTATAGTCAGGTATAAAGCGTGTCTCATACCTAAAGGTTATAAACAACATGGGGAATAGACTATTTTGATGTTTATTCACTTGTGTGTCACATATCGACTCCCAGGATTCTTCTGGCCCTTGCTTCTATCGAGAACTTTATAGTTCACTAGATGGATATGAAAACAACCTTCTTAAATGGAGAGCTTCATGATGAGATCTATATAGCACAACCTGAAGGTTATATGCAGAAAGATCTAAAAGATAATGTATACAAATTGTATAAATCAATCTATGGGCTTAAACAAGCACCTAAGATGTGCCATATGAAATTTGACCAGGTGGTGAAGAGCCTCGGATTTCAGTCCAGTCTCTCAGACAAATACTTTTATCACAGCTCATTGTCAAATTAGACAGTCATCATATGTTTATATATGGATGACATGTTGATTTTGGGCTCTAATCTTGCTGCAGTTAGGGATATTAAATCCACTCTAGCAGAAGTTTTTAACATGAAGGACCTTGGTCCTGTGGATACCCTGTTAGCTATGAATGTTAGAGTTGACAAGGATTAGGTTACTCTTAGTCAGGCTCATTATATTGAGCAACTTCTTTCTACCTAGGGATATGATAATTATAGGCCAGTTGAGACACCATTTGATCATAATATCAAGTTAAGTCCAAATGAAGAGACCAATATTGATCAAATTAAGTATTCCAAAATAATTGATTGCTCATATATGCCACAAGTTTGTACAAGACCAGACATTGCTTTTTCGATTAGCATGTTGAGTCATTTTACCGATAATCCAGACAAAGAGCATTAGTAAGCCCTAGACAGGCTGTAAGATACCTGAGAGGTACTAAAAATCATGCTCTGTGCTACACTAGTTACCCACCTACTGTGGAAGGACATTTTGATGTCTCGTGGTATTTAGAAGTCGGGAACAACAAGTCTGCTAGTGGATATATATTCACCTTGCGTGAAGCTGCTATCACCGGGAAATCCAAAAGACAAACCTATATAACATTATCATCTGTGGAAATCGAGTTGTTTGTCTTAGCTTCGGCTAGTGAAGATATAGATTGGATCAGGAACTTGACATTAGACATTCCATTATCTAAGTTACAAGTCAACTCGTTGAGCTTATATTGTGATAATCAAGCAGCAGTCCAAGTCGTTAAGAATGTCCTCTATAATACTAAGAGGAGACATGTAAGAGTGAGACATGTCTTATTGAATTATCTGAAAGAATAAGGAATTATCACTTTGATCGATGTATGTTCAAAGGATAACTTGACTGATCCATTGACAAAAGTAATGCTCAAAGACCGTTTAATCAAAATAGTGGGGGAAATGAAACTAAATGTGATTTCTTTCGGCCTTAGTTCAGCATCAGACGATTTAGTTCAACCTTTGTCCGAACGTTTTGATTATTCTGATTTCCTTTGTCAAAGCAAGTATGTTGTGCTCTATTGATGCTCTTGGTTGGTGAGTTCGGATCTGGTAAGTTGTTTCATTCCAAACTTGATGCTAACAACTTCATCTGGATTCGGCTTTTGCCTTGGAGGAGAGTGTTTATTCCAAACTTGATAACACAAATCTGACTTGGTTTTGTCACTTCTTCTGGAGATTGGTTCCATTCCAAACTTTATAAGTTTCAATTAACTTTAGAAGGGCAGTACCCGTGACATTCCATATAGTATCACAGATATAGCTGAGGTGTGCAGAAGTCTGAAAATAGTTTCGGTTGAAACAGATATCAGGTTCTGAGGTAAAACTATAATAGTCTGTGAAAGTGTCTTCTCAGCCAAATTAAAATAAATAATACTAAGTTCTTTTAGTAGAACTAGATATTTACAAATTTGCAAAAGATAGAATTCATTCTAAAATGAAATTCTCTGATGAAATTGCAGATGCTGCTGGGATAGGAGGAGCTCTAGTTGACTGAGATCCGGATCAAGATGATCTTTTGGATGATGAGCTTTAAGTGTGATGAGTTTATCTTTTGCTACTTCCGTTTAAAGCATTATTTAGTTCTTCTTTCTATACACTGTTTGATTGGACTTTTAGCTTTCTGTTTGTTTGGGACTTCATGTGTATAGGGTCTGTGTACTGTTGTACCTGAGACTATTTTGTGTTGCAGTTGAATTTCATTTTACTTATGTGTGCATACTGTTTCTGTTTAAATCTAATTTTGTTTGGAACAGGTGTTGGACACGGTTGTGTATGATTCACGGTTGGTTGAACTTTGCACAAACCACCCTCTATCCGAAGTCTGGGTTCACGGAGAACATAGATGGAGATTGTTAGATTTATATAATAATAATATGTCTGCACGTGTTGAGGCCGACTCGGAATAGGTTAACGGGTTCGTGTCATACTAGGGTTTGGCCCTATACTAGAAGTACTATTTATTCCATATTCCATATTTAAATGCGGTATGGTAGAATACTTTGAGCAAACCCTTCTACATTTTGAATATAAAAGTGGATGAAATTGCTTAGGTGAGATTGGACGTTCACGTGCGACTGCTCGATCATAATCCCATCATATTTTTGACCTCCGACGCCGCTCCAAACAGAGCCTGACACGTCTCTCCTTGATAATTCTCATGCAATCACAGTATCACACGGAAGAAACGAGTATTCTCATGCAATCACGCATGTAATATAAATTATGATGAATTCAATCATTGACTGTAGTGGAGATGGAGCTTATTAATCAGCCACCGCATGCAGTAAAGGAGACGCTGCTGGCGTCTGCATGCAATTAATCATGCATGCATGTTTAAAGATATCATTAAATTAAGTCCATCTAGTTAATTACTTTTATAGCCCTAGCTATATATATATATATTTCCATCATTAAAATAGAGCTCACAATGAGTATATCATTAACTATTCTTAAAAAAGATATAATCCTTTTTATGGTCCTACCCCTTGGGCGGCATTCCTATTCCGAAATTAATTATAATTGGAGGTTCATTTTCATTGAAATCGGACTCCAATTCTGAAGGCCAAAGTTTGCTCAATCAAACAGACCCTTAATTATTTGATTTTTATGAATAATAATATCAAATTTTGAAGAAAACATTAACTACTCTAAACTAATAAACAAGACATGCAAATATAAAATTAATACTTTACTAATTAGTTGATTATTATGATGCACAAATGACTATGCACTTAATGATATGCCATCAAATTCAAAGGTTTCATTTAAACTCTGTTTGGGTTACGTTTTTGCTCCGGTAAGTGTTTTATGTTTAGCATGACAACAGTTATAATTGTTACAAAGAAAAGAAAACTAGTTTTGAATGTAAAAGTTGATGAAGTTCCTCATGTGAGTCGAACGTTCACGAACGATAGTTCACGACCGCCCGCTGCACCAAAAGAGCTTTGGTTGTGTGGATATAGAAAAAAATTTAAAATAAATGATGATTTGAGGGTTTCTTGCCTCAAACATCAAATCCTACATTGCGAGACTTTCAATCTTGAATATCCGAGTAAATTTGGGCTGAGATATTGAACCATCATCGGTGATAGCGGTTAACCATGATCGGTGATAGTGGTGGTGGGTGCTATTTATATTGGGTCATCTCACTTTAAAAAAATAATTCTACTGTAGCACATTTTATTATAAACTAAGTATATTTTTTCATTAATTTAGCATTTAATTTGTTTTAAATATGTTGGAATTACCACCATCAATAAAAATTAAATTGAGCCAAATTATCTTTCTTCCTTGAGAAAAAATGGCCAGGAAAATTCAGGAAAAAGTGGTGGTCGTAAACACATGGGTTAAAATGACATTTGTTAAGGATCACCTAACAAACATCATCTGTTTGAACATAAAAGTGAATGAAGTTCTTTAGGTGGACATTAACGAATTACAATGTAACCCCCATGTTCATGACCGCTATTATCGTGCCAAACAGAGCCTACGGCTCCATTTGGCGCACCAGTAAGTTTGGACAAAAACGTCATAGTTATAGAATATGCGTTTGACATGACAGATTATGACGGCCACCAAGAAAAGAAAACTAACTTTGAGCATAACAGTGATCAAATCTTCTTCTTAGGCGAGGTCGTCAGGCGTTCAAGCTAGAACAACGGCTTATAACCACTGCGTTCATGACCGCTGCCGCTGTGCCAAACGGATCCTAATTATTGAGGATCATAGAGGGATGACTGAACGCTGAAGGAGACAGTTGGTGGCGTCTGCATGCAACAAATCATCATGTTTATATAAATCACCTTTATTAAAGTCTAGTTACTTTTATATCTCCGAATTATTTTAATTTCCATCATAAAAATATATTCTTTTTTTATAAAAGATTTATTTTTATTGATTATATAAAAGAAGAAGATACAACACACAACATAGGGTCGGTAGCCAGTTTACCCAAATCAAAATAAACAATCAAAAATATATTTATCGCAATTTACTAAGCCTCACAATCTACCCTTCCCACATTTAACATACAACTAGAAAAATAAATAATTAGTTCGGAGGCCAACTCGAAAAGAAAAATAAGTACCCCCTTACGTCTAAAAAGTAAATCTGCCACTCCATTAACACGTTGCACCACCCCTACAAAAAAGAAATTTAGCAAAATCACATGTCAATGTGAAACAGTCAAGGCAAACAACAATTGCAAATAACGAGATAAAGAAATCCAGCAAGCAACAAAACAAAATATATACCACAAACTAAAATATAACCGATACGGTCCCCTTCAATTTACAGGAATTCTGGGTTGCAAATAGTTGAAATTTTCCACATCTCCCACTAATTTAGTGGGGATCATGAGGGTCAAGTAGTGTTGACCAAAGTTAATCTCATTAACCCCATGATGGAATCGCCGTTCCAAACTGCCGCGCGTGCACCGCGCACGGCAGAACCGCCGCACCGACCGACCGTCGCCACGCAGCCGCGAGGACAAGCGGCCTACAGGATGATGTCGCGGGTCTGAACGGCCGCTCGCTGCGTGCGCGCGTCCGCGAGGTCATGCGGACACGAGGCTGTCGTCACCTGGCCTCCCGACCACCGCTGGTTGACTGCACAGCCGCATAGCCAAGCGGTCGGCTAACTGGTAACCGTCGCGAGTGGCCTCCCGACAACCGCCACTTGACTGCGTAGCCGCATAACCAAGTGGTCGGCCGCCTCGTAACCGCGCGAGTGGCCTCCCGATAGGGCGCATGACCGCGCCCGACCAAGTACTAGGCCGACTCCTCCACCGGTCGGCCCTCACCGTCCTGTCGCTAGCTGCCGCCAGCTGGTCTCTCGCTCGCCGCGTAGCCGCCATTGTTCAATCGACGTCATTTGATCACCGACATTCGATAGCCGCGTAACCATCATGTAACCACCTTGCATAACCACCCATTATGGGAGTGTGCATAACCAAATCTCATAATTTGTGTGTGTGTAGCGAATCCCCTAAAAATATGTATTATAAAATATAATAATCTGTATGTGCATAACAAATAAATCGACTATGTTTTGCGAATAACCGCATAACTAGTATAACCACCCTCAAAAATCATAAATAGGGACATGAGCCCTCCTTTTTTCCATTTTTTCCTCCTCCCACTTCGCCTCCTACATGCAAGATAGATCTGAGGAAACATTTGAATTCGTCCTTCCGTCTTCGAAGAATACTTTGAAAATATTTGAACACCTTCGAATATCCTTCGAAGATCTTCGATTTCTTTCTGATGCATGCACCTTGGTGGTTCTGTCATGCACGCTCCACCCAGCGCACATTGCACCATGTGTGCACTTCGCACAACTCTCCGTGAACACTACGCTTTCCACTCAGCGGCCAGCCATCCTCTCAACAGTAAGTCCTCCGCTCCAGACTTTTCTGTGTGCAACAGGAGAGAAGCCGCAGACTCCAAGACGTGCAGGATGCACTTCTCGTTCTTCCCAGCGCCAACAGAATGTTTCAGAACGAGCAAAGCACAGCGCTTCCCAACGTACAAGAAAAATATTTTGCTCCACGATGGTGCCCTGTCACCTCGGGACCCCTCTCCTTTTCTCTCAACTACTATAATGAGAGGCAGCACCGTCCCGAACACGTGAATTTTTACCCATTTTTTGGGTTTTCCGCGTTAAAAAAAAGTCTGTTTGCTAGCGGTCTCATTTTACATTGACTGATTGCGTGTTCGACCGCTCTCGAAATAAAACGGTTCAATTTAGACCGGCCTACTGGAGCCTCGAGTTTCGCCGCAACAATAACAATCTCATATTAAGATCACAAGTTTAGTGTACGTATTGATGGGGATGAAGCTCTATTTAAAGCTTTGGGGGTGCATTTAACCACTCTCCCTCATGATTTCTCCTATTATGGAGATTATGGGTTTGACCGGTCAACCCACTTCCCATGATCTCCTCCACAATAGGAGGATCATGGAGGCCACCCTTTCAATAACTACCGCCGTCGACCGCCGCCGCCGGCTGCTGCCCGCCGCCACCCGCTGGCGTCGCCGCTGCCCGCCCGCCCCCGCCGTTTGGCCGTCAGGCCATCGCCGCTTGCAGGTTGGCCGCCGTCTGATCACCACGGAACCTCCACCGTCGTCCGATGTACAGGTAACCACCCACTAACCAGCAGGTTAGTGGGGGGGCCACCATAACCACCTCCTGGAGGCTATAAAAGGAGCCTCAGGCCTCCTCATTTCCACCCTTTTTTCTTCCCGAGCCTTCTTCTTCCTCAGGCCAGAGCTCTGTCGAACTTCTCCCTCGGGTCATCTTCAAACTGTTTACGAGCCGGAGGAACGCCCAAGTCCCCAAGTGCGCAGAGAAGGGAAGAAGACGACTATCACCGGCACTCAAGCACACCAGCCACCAAGTAGCATCCAGCCCTCCCTCGGCGCAGTCTGTTGCCCGTTGCGAGTCATGAATTCTCTCACCACCAAGTTGTAATGAGGAGCGGTCTGTTGCCCTCGATTCTCCAAATATATTGTAACCGCAAACTGATAGTGGACTTTGACCGGCACATATCCGGTCACGTGGTTTTTTATTCAGTTGAGGAGTTTTTCCACGTTAAAACCTCTTGTGTCAACTATCTATTTTCATTGACTGTGTGCGCGCTCGACCGTCCCGAGAGCTAAGCCGGTTCAGTTTATTTTGTTCCGACCGAGACGACGAGTTAGTCCGCAACAAGTATGTAGTGCAGGGGCGCCCATCCTATGGCGACAAATAACAGGGGGAAATAAGTTTGAATTGTAGAATTGAGATAAAATTAGAGAGTTTCTTTGGGAAAAAATCCAAATCATTAAAATATCTCTCCACTAAAATATATATCAATATTCTTTTTTCTTAAAAAGAGTAGATATAATTATCGCTTGATTTTATATCATGGGTAACGTGACTAACGTCGAAGTTTACTTTTCTTTAATGCATTGGATAGGTAGCAATAGCAATATTTTTAATTTATAAATTATCTAATTAAAGCATTAATAATATTTTAAATAAACAATCAAATTTGAGCCCTCTGCTATTTGAAAAAATTTTAGGTGGGTTACACTCGCCTAAAAATAGGTGTTCAATTAAATACTGACCGTTGATCTGATATCATACGGCTCATACGGTATTAAATATTGACCGTTGATCAGTATTTCGGTCAATCATGTTATTTCTGCAGGAAATCAACGGTCGGTATTTAATACTGCACCTATTTTAGGTGAGAGTAACCCACCCAAAATTTTTTCCGGTTCATTTGGCAATGTTTTTTTTGTTGAGTGCGCTCCGGGATAATGTTACGGTTATAAAATATTTGTTTGGCACGACAAAAGCTCTGTTTAGCACGATGATGACGGTCATGAACATGGGGGTTAAATTGTCATTTGTTAACCCTCACCTAAGAAACTTAATCCACTTTTATATTCAAACGGATAATGTTTGTTAGATGGTCCTTAACAAATGATATTTTAACCCGTGCGTTTACGACCGTCACCACCGTGTCAAACGGAGACAGACAGAAACACTCTGAACCTAAACTCAGATGGGGTTTCAAAGGCAAGGTCAGTGTGAAATTGTATGAAACCGGGAAGGTCGTATGAATGCTCAACAAACCAAGCCAAATAAACGGCAACAGATAGAAGAACAGGAGTTGAAATCGTATTAACAATCTTTTTTGCAAGTCAAGACACGCATTGCGAGACATGATTTCGCAATGCACCCGATGGAGATCACCAAAAAATAGAGAAGTTCAAAACTAGCGAACAGAGTACTGTAACGGCCTATCTGCCTATCCGCCATGCTAACCTCCAAGGTTGCGTGAACAGCTGTTAATTGACTGTTGAGGAAAATAACCCTGTCAGCACTTCCTGGTCGCCTGACCACGAGGTCGCCTGACCGCGAGGTTGCCTGACTGTGAGTTTGCCTGACCGCGAGTTCGCCTGACCACAGAAGTAGTCGTGAACATATTGAACTAGAACTGAGTTACCCACTGTTCGCAACTCTTGGTCGTCTAACCACCAAGGTCGCCTAACTAATGAGTCGAGTGAACAATTTGTTCAAACTGCTAGTCAACCCACCAAAGACGAAATGATTTATCCATGCTAAGAAAACTACCAAGGAAAAAGACCGCTGAGTCGTCGAACCCACGACCTGCTGCTAACCATTGCCCACAGCTACCAGTAATCCGCACTACCCCGTCTGACTTTGTCAGAACCAGTTTCCTAGCTGTCACGTGCTAGCCGCACAATCTGCAAACGCAGCAATAAACTAGTCACTTCTCCTTTACGAGCGGTTAAAAAAATTTAACCGCTGAGTTTAAATCAAGCTACAGTTCTTACAGTTCATGTTATTAATAACGAGGTCAGCACCCCTATTTATAGGCGGGCAAATGGATACCGTCACTGCCCAAGGGGGATTGAGTAACTGCCAGTGACGTGGCAACTAGCAGCACCAGTTGTCACAACCCGCATTTTCTCCGCATTTAAATAATAAATCAGAGTAAGAGAAAACACGCATCATGATATTACGCCGTGCAGGAGATAACTGTAGGCGCTCAGGCAAGAACTCGAACCAACACTTTATATGAAATCCTTAAGTTATTATGAAGAAACTGTAATTTAAGTTAAATTTTGATAGTCGTATCCCTCGGCTCAGTGGATTAACTAGTCCACAAGCGAAAATAAGAATATACGATGCGGAAAATACTTTGTTTATATAGATTGACATCCTACATGAGCATAACCATCCAAACAGGACAACTCATGGTATGCATACCTCTAAAGTTAATACTAATATAAAAAGAGTTGTTTACGTCGTTAAAATATAATGACTTTGGATTTAAAAGATGTTATGCATGAGATAGTCATAATGAGATTTTTATACTTAAAAATAACATACAATCCTAGCATAAAACCTTTTCGGAGAGCACGTAACCCAACAAATCATCTAGAAATAGACTTAGCGGCTAGCAAGTAACTTTACATTCAACCAACTCTTTAGTGAGCGTCAACAACCTGACACGAACTTACGAAAAATGTATATATATCCGAACTAAAAACAAAAAAAAACTATCTCACAACAGTGAGGAAAAAACAACTGCAACAGCTGCAGAACACTAGCAACAACCAACACTAGACGCTCAACCGGCCACTACTCCAAGCTTGAGGCATTCAAAAGAAAAGAATACATCAGCAAGAATAAATAAGTGCCAAAATAAAACCAATGGTAAATAACTAAGAGGAGATAAAGGGTTAGCAGCACAAGACAGAAATAACTATCAAACCACAACATATAAATCATAAAATAATAAGTAATGAAAAAAATTTTGGAGTCTTAAGTATAAGAAATTGCACCAGGTGCGATGTGAAGTCATGCTTCGTTAAAATCTGCAAGTGTATGCATAAGAGTGTGTGTGTGTGTGTGTGTGTGTGTGTGTGTGTGTGTGTGTGGTGTTGTGTGTGTGTGTGTGTGTGTGTGTGTTGTGTGGTGTGTGTGTGTGTGTGTTTGTGTGGTGTGTGTGCGTGTGTGTGTGTGTGTGTGTGTGTGTGTGTGTGTGTGTGTTGTGTGTGTGTGTGTGTGTGTGTGTTGTGTGTGTGTGTGTGTGTGTGTGTGGGTGTGGTGCGTGTGTGTGCGTGTGTGTGTTGTGTGTGTGCGTGTGTGTGTGTAAACAGAGACTGATCAGCTCAAAACACGTGAATCATTAACATCGATAAAAACGGTACTAAGTTGGGGGTCATATTGTCCAACACCAACCTTCAGACCAAACATCTCAAAAAGGTGTTGTGGTGGTGGTCACATTATTCAACATAACCCAACAGCCCATAAGAAAAGAAGGAAACTCACCAGGTATAATGATTCACAAACCGGCACTGAGCTGGTGGTCCTTTATCCACTGCCCACCAAGGCCACAAATAATCGTAAATTATTTTAATAAACAACACAAAAAAAACCCCAAGCTTAGCATCTGATTTCCAAGACGATGCATAGGAAAGAAAACCAAAAGTTATTAAGGTAACCCCGACAAATATGACTTGACGAACTCAAAGTCACTCCATGGATATATGAAAATTACTTGACACTAACTCTAAAATCACTCGATGCCAAGACTTCAGCCACTTGACGCCTCTCTACTTCACTCGACGCCAAGACTACAGCCACTTGACGCCTCTCTACTTCACTTGACACCAAGATTGTTTCAGCCAAAGCACTCGACGCCTAACTGGTTCACTCGACGCCTAGCTGCTTCACTCGACGCTTAGACAAAGACAGTCAAAGCACTCGACGTCATAACTCTTAGAAATGTATATTGCACATGAATAATGACCCCTCTTGGGGTAATATATACAAGACCCGAACAAACAAATAAGCTCATATACAAATACACAATATCTAACACCCCCCCCCCTAAAACTCACGGGGGATCATACATCGAGAGTTTGGACATAAGGTAGTCATGATGAACCCTCGTCTGGGGCTTGGTGAACAAGTCCGCAATCTGATGCTCGGTGGGAACATACTGGGGAACCAATGTACGTCGGTTGCACTGCTCACGGAGGAAGAAGACGTCGACGCCAATGTGCTTGGAGAGGGAAAACTTCATTGGATTCAGAGTGAGATGAATGGCACCAGTGTTGTCACAAAAGAGAGTGGTCGGTACTGAGGAGACAATGCCAAAATCTGGAAGGAGCCAACGAAGCCTGATAATCTCCTCGGCCGTAGACGCCATGGCGCGCAGCTCTGCCTCAGTACTAGAGTGGGAAACACCAGACTGTTTCTTGGACTTCCAGGCAAGCAGGGAGGAGCCCAAAAACAGACAGAAACCAGTGACGGAGCGACGATCAAAAGAATCACTAGCCCAAGTAGCATCAGAAAAAGCAGAAAGATGGAGGGCACTGCTGCTGGAGAAGAATAGACCACGGCCAGGAGTCACACGAAGGTAACGCAATGCAGGCAGCAAGTGAGCATAATGGACTGATGTAGGAGTGCTGACAAACTGGCTCAACACATGGAATGTATGAGCAATATCTGGCTGAGTGATGGTGAGATAGACCAGGCTACCGACCAAATGACGATAGCGAGTGGGATCAGCAAGAGGGATCCCCTCATTAGCCTGAAGCTGCAGGTGAAGCTCCATCGGTGTGGCAACAGTGCGGGTGTCAAAAAGAGCAGCCCGAGCTAGAAGATCAGTAGTATTATACCGCTGCTGAGAGAGCTGGAACCCTGCAGAGGTGGAAGAAAACTCAATGCCCAGAAAATAGCTCAAATGTCCCAAATCTGTCATCTGAAATTGCTGCTGCAGGTGATGCTTGACAAAGTCAATGAAAATCGGGTCATCACTAGTGATGATCATATCATCCACATAGAGCAGAAGAAGAGTCCGGCCTCGGGAAGAGGTGTGAACAAACAGGGTCGGGTCGTGCTGGTTGGGCTAAAAACCAGCGGCTATAACGACAGAGCTGAAGCGCTCGAACCAGGCTCGAGGAGCCTGTTTGAGACCATAGAGAGCACGACGCAACCGACAGACCATGCCAGGAGGAGCAGTACAACCGGGAGGAGGAACCATGTAGACCTCTTGCTGTAGGTCACCGTGAAGAAACACATTCTTCACTTCCAGCTGAAACAGGGACCAACGATGGTTAGCAGCAACAACGAGTGTCCTGATCGTGGTCATGTGTGCCACAGGAGCAAAAGTCTCATCATAGTCTCGACCATGCTCCTGCTGAAAACCCCGAGCAACCAGGCGAGCATTGTACCGCTCAATAGAACCATCAGAGAGAGTCTTGATCTTATAGACCCACTTGCAAGTGATGGGAATAGCACCAGGAGGAAGAGGCACAAGATCCCAAGTAGAGGTACGCTCAAGAGCAACCAACTCATCAAACATTGCAGCCTGCCACTCAGGAACCTGAGCAGCCTCGTGGTAGGAACTAGGCTCTGGAGTACTGGTGGAGGTAGCAAGAAGAGCAGTGAGGTCAAGTGGTTGGGTGGTAAAACCGAGGTGATCTGGTGGATATCGATCTCGAAGGGGGTAACGTCTGGCAGGCGGATCATCCACGGGACTCTCACTGAAGGCTGGTGGCACCTGTGGGGTAGTCGGAGCACGACGAGTGTTGCGGTGGAGAATAGGAGGTAGAGGGCCGGGAGATGGCAGAACATGAGGAGGTGGAGAGGACTCAGAAGAGGGAGATGACGATGATGACGGTAGCTCTGCTGGTGACCGGTCTGACGATGGTGGCAAAACAGGTGGTGGTACAGTAGGAAAAATAAGGAACTGAATATTAGTCGGGGTAGTGGATGAGGGTGAAGCAGAGGTGGATGAAGAAAGGAAGAAAGGTTGGTCCTCAACGAAGGTGACATCACGAGAAATGCGAAGACGACGCGCAACAGGGTCATAACAGCGGTAACCCTTGTGCTCTGAGCTGTAGCCTAGAAAAACACATGCAACAGACTGAGCAGAGAGCTGAGTCCGCTCACGTGGTGGTAATAAGACATAACACAGACATCCGAACACACGAAGATGAGTGTATCAAGGAGGATGAGAGAACAAACACTCATCGGGACACCGACCCTGAAGGAAAGTGGATGGCTGAAGGTTGATGAGATAGACAGCGGTGGAGACAGCCTCAGCCCAAAAATGTGGGGGAACATGGGAAGCCAAAAGAAGAGTGTAAGCGGTCTCAATGATATGGCGATGTTTCCTTTCCGCAGTGCCATTCTGGGAATGAGCACCGGGACAGGAGAGTCGTGGGAGCGTGCTATGAGATACGAGAAGGTTACGAAACTCATGCGATAGGTACTCCCCCCCCCCCTAAGTCGGAGCGAAAAATACGAATAGAGGCGGAGAACTGAGTACGAACCATGGTGGAGAAGGTAACATAAACCTGAAAAAACTCAGCACGAGAATGCAACATATATATCCAAGTGAAACGAGAAAAATCATCAATAAATGAGACATAATAGCGGTGTCCACCCTTTGATACAAAAGGAGCAGGCCCCCATACATCAGAATGGACTAACTCAAAAGGAGCAGAAGACCTAGACAGACTAAACTGATAGGGGAGTTATTTTCAAACAACCGGGCGGGTCCCAATTCGCTTTTTTAAATCTAAAAAAAGAGAAATGCTCGTGAATCGAAGCTGAATCCCTCCTAAAACTCCCAATGCCTGCAACCACTACACCATTTGAATTTGTTATTTTGAACGAATATATATTATATATAATATAATTATATTCATATTAATTTATATAAATACAGTTTGTTAATTATTGTAATAAATTTCCAAACTTATATATAAATATAAATAATATTAATAATTATAATTTAGCAGTATATAATATATATTTCATATTTAATTATTTGTATATTATAATTACACATATCTTATAAAAAGATATATTCAAAATATTATTTACAAATATATATATATATATATATATATATATATATATTCAAACTAAAATTATATATATATATATTCAAACTAAAATTATATATATATATATATATAACAGTTTGATCCCGATTAAACCGGTTGAACCGGTTCAACCTCGAACATTTCCCTTTGTCGGTTTGATGTCCGGTCAGGTTATCAAAACCTTGGTCAAGAGCTCAATTACAAGGTTTTTTGTGTAACCAACTTTCATTGCTAGATTCCTGGTTCACTTGAACTTGTAAAGGTGCTTAGCAAACCTTTGTGGATGATCACTACTAAAATCTCTGTCCCTCTTATACCATGTGAAATTTTATGAAACGGGAAGCTCGCAGGAACACTCAACCAATCAAGTCAAATAAACCAGTAGCGGATAGAAGAACAATAGCTAAAATCGTATTAACAATCTTCTTTATAAGGCGAGGCATAAATTGTGAGACATGATTTCGCAATGCACCCGATGGAGATCACCAATAAACAAAGAAGTACAAACTGGCAAATAGAGTACTGTAACCGCTTAGCCACCTATCCGACCTACTAACCGCCAAAGCTGCGCGAACAACTGCTAATTAACTACTGAGGAAAACAACCTTGTTCGCACTTCTTGATCGTCTGATCGCAAGGTCGCTTGACCACAAAAGTAGCCACAAATAGATTGAACTGGAACTGAGTTACCCACTGTCTGCAACTCCTAGTCTCCTAACCGCCAAGATCGCCTAATCGCTGAGTAGAGAGAACAGCTTATTCGAACTGCTAGTCATCCCACTAGAGGCAAACTGATTTATACAAGCTGAGAAAACTACGAATGAAGAAGACCGCCTAGTCGCTGAACTCGCGTCCTATTGCTAACCGCTGTCAACTACTACCAGTTATCTACATTGCCTCCTCTGACTTGGTCAGAACCAGTTTCTTGGCTACCAAGTGCTAGCCACACAATCTGCAAACACATTAATAAATCGATTACTTCTCATTTACGAGCGGTTAGGAAAACATAACCGCCGAGTTTAACCCAAGCTACATTTCTTACAGTTCCTGTTATTATTGACAAGGCCAACACCCCTATTTATAGGCGGGCAAGTGGATACCGTCACCGCCTAGGGGGATAGAGTAACTATCAGTGACGTGGCACCTAGCAGCACCAGTTTGCCCAACATGTGGACTGCCAACACCAGATCGCGTGCGGTTAACACCACCAGTTCGCACAGTTATGCAGACAACATCATCAATCCGCGTGGACTTAAGTAGTCAACTAGACAGTCACGCGACCTGAACCCTAACTGCACCAACGGCGATTTGTCGGTCTCCGTGGTCTCCAAATCCAGTCAGCGCAGTCCACGGTTAATTCAAATCTAACCGCACAGTTAACACTACAAGGAGCTTGATGAGACAGACAGCGATAAGAGGGTGGCCAAGAAACAAGCCAGTTCACCAGAACCTAGCCGCGCTGTAAAATCTCGACTTTTATTAGGCCACCAGAGCCAACTTCCGATGTCTTGGACCCAACTCCCGATGCGACACCCCAATTTTGACCCAACTGATGTCTTGGACCCACTTTGACTTTGACCAGCTTGGGGGACCCACCATAGTGTTGACTTTGGTCAACCCCCCCCCCCCAAGTCTATTTTTTGGATTTTTCCAAAAGAGGTGTGCACCCCCTCCTCATTAATTAATTAGGGCCCCCCTCACCCACTTTGGGCCCCAAACCAGCAAGCCCACTCTTGGAGGCAAGTGGAGGCCCACCAACGCAACCCCCCACCTCTCCCTCTCTTCCCCCACTTTGAAAGACCCTCTCCATGAGGGTAAATCCATTTCCCCCATATGGGGGAAATCCTTTGATCCTCCAGCTATCCTTGGACAGCTGGAGGGTGGGGATTAATCCCTCCCTAAAGAGGGATTACTCCCACATTGGCTAAATGGAGAAGAATCCCTTCCCTCCAACCTATATAAAGTCAACACCCCCTCCCTTGCCATGACACAGCCCAGTGAACATCTCCCTCACCTTTACCTTCCCCCCCCCCCCCACCTGGCCGGAGCTCCAACTCGCCAGAAAAACTTCTCCACCCGAGCTCCACCACCATCTCCAATGGCGGCTCGGTCGGGACCATCCCAAACCCCCCAACCCCAGGTGTACATTCTTCTCCTTCCCCTTTCCTATCCCCCTGATGTGGTGGATGCGCCTCTCGGAGGTCGGAGCGCCGCTGGCACCACTCGAGCTAAGCTCCAGGTCGGGTGGTGGCCGCAGGAAGCTAGCCCCTTCCAGCGCCGATGGTGGCACTGGAGAAGAGCTAAACCATAGGGGATAACATTCCCTGGTGGTGGAAGTTCGGGGTGCCGCTGGAAAATGCCGATCGGCGGCGGCCGATGGCGGGAAGTCGTCGGGCCACCACCGGAGAGGAGACCTGCCCCCGGCACGTCGGGCGGGGGTGGTTGCGTAACCAGGATCAACTCCGGAGAGGCAAAGTGGTGCGGCGGCGCTGGGAGCAGATCTCCACCACCTTGCTCTCGGGTTGACAATTTCAGGTGGTGGTCGGCGGCGGCAGGCCGCCGAACCACCGCCCGGAATTTCGTCGGCCCCGGCAAGTCAATCGGGGGCGGCGCCGGCGGCTGGTAGCGACCGACCGGTGGTGGTGGAGGTCTCCACCCTCCACACTGCCGGGAGGCACAGCCACCGTCCAATCTCCACGATGTGATCGGACGGCCCAAGATTTCTGGATTCCCGCCCCGCCTCAGCATCAACGCCCTCCACATCAGGTCTGTGCCTAATACGTTGTGGGGATAGAAGAATGATTGGCGCAGTCTGGCTCAATCACAGCCGCGGGATTGAGTTTGATATGGCTATCTGTAAGCATATTTTATTAACAGAAACTTGATAAATTTCTAGAAAAATATCTATGCTCCTGGGAGCAAAATGGTTAACATGAAAAATATTCCTCTTAATGTTGATTACCTCCAGAACAATTTGGAGAATTTTTGAAAATGATTTGGTATTTTTAAAAGCCTAAACAAAAATTATTTGGTCAAAATAAAGGTCCAAAGTGACTCGGAAAATTATGAAAATTTTACTATGCTTAGTTTATACCTCATTAGAGGTTGTATTAAAATTTGGGGGCATGGTAATAAGAATTAAGATTTTTCCTAATTTATGGGATCCTAGAGTCGCGCTCGGGATTTATTTCGCTCTTTTCCTCGGAAATGAAAATTGGAGCGCACGACCACCCTCCCTAATTTGAATATTAAATTCAAATTACTTTATCGACAAGAGTGGACGAGGCAAGAGGCCAAGCTCTGAGCTTTCTGAGATTTCATGAAACCACTAAGCGCATGAACCCTCAGGTGGTTGGGCAGACTCGGAAGGTAGAGTATGAGTCGTGAGGTGCTAATTATCCTCGATGAATAATAAATGGGTAACTCCTAAAAAGCCTTTGATCTGATTAAGCCGTGAACTAAAAAGGCGCAAACAAATTATCGGATCTTAATAATCAGTGTAACCCAAGGAAGCCTCTAAAAAATGAAATAGAATTAAACGTGCCTCCTAAGAACAGAGATGGAATAGAAGCCTCCTGGATGGAGTGATTGGACTACTAACCATCTTCTTTATGATTATTCCAGTCTTGCACTGGTCAAGTTCAATCATGTCTTTCAATTCAATTTCAGTCTTGTACTGGTCAAGTTCAATTCAGTACTTTCAATTCAATTCTAGTCTCGTACTGCTCAAGTCCATTTCAGTACAGTACTTTCATTTCAGTACTACTCCAGTCTCATACTGGTCAAGTTTATTTCAATTCAGTACTTTAAATCCAGTAATACTCCAGTCTCGTACTGGTCAAGTTCATTTCAGTTCAGTACTTTCATTTCAGTATTACTCCAGTCTCGTACTGGTCAAGTTCATTTCAGTTCAGTTCTTTCATTTCAGTACTACTCCAGTCTCGTACTGGTCAAGTTCATTTCAGTTTAGTACTTTCAATTCAGTACTACTCTAGTCTTGTACTGGTCAAGTTCATTTCAGTTCGGTACTTCCGTTCCAATACTACTCGAGTTTCGTACTGGTCACATCTCATTATGCAGCATTTATTATTAGCAGCTTAAATTGCTGCAATTTATTATTATAAGCACGGGTCCTGCTCTAACGAGCAGTTGCATGTTAAGGTTGAGCCTTAATTGAGGATAACCGGAGTTGAGGTGTTCCTTCAGGTTTAGCCTCAAATAAAGTGCCCCCACGCTCCTTGTCGAAAGTTGAGCTGAGCGTCGCTGCCTGAAGGTTAACGTAAGTAGGGCAGGCCGTCGCAGACCCGGTGCGTATTAGCACAATTGTTTGATTGATTGCTTGAGAATTGTTTGCGGTAAATTGTGGCGGGTCAGTCCCTTTCGCAGACCGTTCGTACCAGTCCGGGAAGGTCGACGACTCAAGGCGACAAGGAGATGGGTACCACGGGTGACCGGCCGTTATGTTGTCCCCATTGGGCTTTCCTCTATTGGTCAGCCAAAATGTTGCATCGTAGGATGTCGCTCACATCCAATATTACACGGGATTGTACGTTGGGGTTAGGGGCTGTGCAGTACGACCACCCCCAGAATTGGCAGGACTGGTCATTGTCACCGACGGCCACATCGATGAGGCTCGTGGGGCTCGCTACCCTGCTGGAACAGAAGCGGTCCATACTATGTCGACATAGGGTGATTTGCGTGGCTATGAATGCTTGTTGTATGCACGCAGCTATGAATGTTTGTGATAGGATACGGGTTGTGAATACCTGACGCACTGATGTACTAGTAAATCCCTTACTTATAACTGATATTATTGTTGTTGTCATTCCAGTTATATTATGCTACTCTTCTTTTATTGCTGCTACTAGCATAAAAGTTATGAAATGTTGTGTTAACTCTCTCATAGTTCGGCTATCTTATACTGTTGGGTGCGTGTGTGATCGTACCCAGGATATGGATCTGGGGAGGTGATTTGTTTCCACTTAGCTCTGTGACTAACGGTTATATAAATTATCATTCGCAGGAAACGGAGCACCGTAGTGACCCCCTGCCGCGGGAGAATGCGCCAGCAGTTAGGACCACTCAAGCCGAAGCACCACCGACGTCTCTAGAGTTTCGAGACGTGAGTACCAGCGAGTAGGATAGAGAGGGAAAGTGAGTAGTTATATGTAGAACTCGTACAGCCTGCGTGCTTATATAAGAACATGGGCTATGACCTCGTACTTATGTAAATATATATGAAGTTATATATATATTGGTGTTTTCCTGTTAATGTTCTCGCAAATCTCTGAGGTGTTGTGAATGTTGTGATTCTGGCCGAGCAAGGCAGTCAACTATTACTTAGTGGAGTGGGTCGTTACCCCCTTAAAGGAGTACTAGGTGGATGCATTGGGCAAGTAAGATCCCCTCCGTCCCGACCCGGGGCAAAGGTTGGGGGGTCCTGCACGCGCTACCCGCATAACCTCCGCGATCTGTGCGGTCTGCACACCTCAAACCACACACTTCCACTTCAACATTTTCAACAATCAGGCGTTCACAAACTATAGTTCATCAACACTGCTGTAAAAACCAAGCTAGCTGCTACTGTTCCTTCCGGGTCGTTTCTTGCTTTCTAGCGAAGATGTTTGCTAAAAGTTCGAAACTTCGAAATCAAGGTTCGAACTCCCCCCGTGGGGGAAGCGCAGCGGAGCGGAGCAGGAGGGTCGCGCTCTATAATCTCTCTCAATTTTACAACTCGGATAGATGTTGCTAAAATGGGGACGATTCCCCCTTGGTAGCCCCCTCCTAGAGGTGAAAGGATGAGTGATCCCTCGCAATTGTGTCATACCGAAATCCGGATTAGGTAAAGTGTGCAGTAAGAGCTGGGGCTGGGAATTAACCATTAATATTAATCATAAATTATTTTAAATAAATTAAAAGGGTACTTTTTCATCTAATAATAATAATAATGAGGACTGAGAAGGTAACTAACAATTCAAGTAAGAATGAGATTTTTGTAAATCAAGCACTCACTTAATTTCAGAGACGATAAATATTGGACTAGCTAGGCTAAGAGAACACGCAATAATGCCTCCCTCACACAGAGCTAGGCAGCTAGCAGTAGGGGTGATGAGTGAAAACCGAAAACTGATCAAACCGTGTGCACCGATTTTGAAACTGATCCGATCGGTTTGGTGTCAGTTTGATCTAGAGCATGTGATAACCGAGTTCATATCGGTTCGGTTTGATTTCCATTTTCCAATGCGTAAAAACTTATCAAACCAAACTGACTGGGAGTATGTGGAATTAATTTATTAGTAGTTAATTAGTTAGCGATCGGGAATTAGGATCACCGTAAATATTTCAATATTTCTTCTTTTCAGGCTCACATCTCTCACACTCCGACTCGTGTAGATCATTGTGATTTCTCAATATTTTAATTTTGTGATAAACTATTGTTCCATTTACATAATGTTGCTGTATTTATTTGTCTTCTTTAATTATACATTTGCTTATCAATTAATTTAAATAAATGATTGTACAAAAAATGGCCAAAGAACAACATAGACTATCGACTAAGATGGTTTAAAATGATTCTCATTATTCAAATTTACATTCAGATTTTGTCTGTGATAAAGTATACAAAAAATCAGAATCAAACCGCCAAAAACCGAACTGACCGGATTCAATTCGGATAGGTTTTGAACTACGGAAAACCGAAGGTTGTCAAACCCAAACCTGCCCACATACATCTTCGAATTTAAAAATAAAACACAACAATGCACGTTTATGTTATTGATTGCATTGTCAAGGTTCCATTTTTGAACAAACTTGCAGGCCGTACACCCTAGCTATAAATCATCTTTGTACATAGAGCGCGGTCTACGTGCAACTGGTTGTTCAGATGAGAACTTAAACGTGTGACCTCCTAGATAGAGGGACTTAACGCCGGCCTCCACCACCAACTGAGCAACTCTATCTAGGAGGTCGATCAAACTCATAAAGATTCAACCAAGAAGTTCAAGCTTGTGAGTGATGCATAATCTACTATAGAATGCTTTCACACAAACATATTCTTCATCTATCTTAATTATGTGAGACCAAAATGATCAATGTTTCTCATGTATATATGTTAACACTCATCTCTTCCTCGCTTGACAGATCGAGAGAGCACTCCATACCAACCATTATTCGATCGGGAATGATTGAAGAAATGTTAGGAACGTGAACGTTACAAATCACGTATACAAACTCGATGTCAGCAAAATTATCGTTTGCGATAAAGTTCACAACTAGCAGACACCTTGGCGGGATAGCGAGCATTCGATTAAAGAATGATCAGATAATTTATCCCATCAAATCCCACCAAAATAGATTTGAAACTCGATAAGAAAACCATTAGCAAAAGGGGAGGGCCAAAAAGAAAGGAGAAAGCATAGACGACACAAATTAAAGAAAAGCAACGCGATGATAAACTTTTTATCCTAAATATGCTTTCTCTTCACAATTGAAAAGAAACTCCTTATCATTATTAACACATGAAAGAAGAATTGCTTGTAATTAATGTTGGCACTGCTAGCTGCTCTATAACTATAATTTTATCTTGCCAAAGTTTAGTTTGATTCATGTAGTTAAAGCAAGAGTTATTTGATAATTCAATTGAATGCATCTAAATAAGAGCTATTTGTATTATGTTTCTCTTATTGCATGATGCTTTACCTCCTCTGAATTCATCTAAACTAGACATAATAAATCAAAAAAATTAAAAAACATAAGTATATGAGTATCTTCTCCCTCTAGAGAACTATTCAAACTTTTCATTCCACACTTTTGGGAGCCGAGTGTTGATTACTGTTACATTTTTTAATAGAAGATTTGTTTTTATTGCATATATAAAAAGAATACACCACACACCAGAGGGTCGGCAGCCAGTCTACCCAAAAGAAAATATGCTACCCAAAATACACTTCTCGCAATTTATCAAGCCTTGCAACCTACTCTGTAAAAATTTCAGGGAAACCGAGAAAGAGGTCGCAGGAACACTCAACCATGATCAAAGCCAGGTAGAATTCAGCACAACAAAAGTACAAGAGTCTTAATCTGGAATTCACATATCTCATTTACAGAGCGAGGCAAATATTTCAAGACATGATTTCGAATGTACCCGATGGAAATTGAAAAGTACAAGCAAGAGTAACTGTTCGGTCTGCAAACTCTAACCGCTCAGGCCGCACAACTGCTAACCGCAAGCATTGTCAGTCGAAACCGCCCAAGTCTCCAAACCGCAACTAGCCGGTCGGACGGCTTGTTATTGATTGATGATGAACTTGAACAGAACCCGCTGATAGATCGGGCAAACTGCTCGACTTAAATGCAACCCCGAGGAAGAGACTTCAGGCCGCTGAGACCGCAACCTGCTGTCGTATATCGCTGATTGTTAACCATGAACTGTTCCGCACCAAGCTTCCACTAGTTGCCTAACTGCCCGATGCTAGCCGCAAACCCTGCACAGACTCAACCTCACTTAGTCGCATCGGTTAGAAAATCTTAACCGCAAGATTTGTAAGACCCCCCTCCTGAAACACAAGACACGGCCAAGGGGAGTCTTATGCTAGAATAGTCGCCTTGCGGGAGCGCTAACACACGGGTCGACCTATACTACAAGACTCTTATTCTGTCGGCTAAGATCAATATCATCAATGTCAACCCAACATAAAAAATATAAACATAAGTCAAAATTCACACAAGCATATAAGTACAACTAGTACATCAATAAAAAGAAGCAACAACAAAGCTTCTATAATATCAGAGTACAAAAATGCCCAAATGGCTACAATAAGAGTCTCTCAAAACTCACATATGTAACTGACGGCAGCGGTGGTAATGTCATATCAGGCCCCGTCACCCTAGCCTGGCTGCCCTCCTACACAACCTGTTGCTGCTCTATCTGCGGGGTTTCCTCCTAAAAAGGAAGACGTAGCAATCGTTAGTCATAAAGACTAAGTGGCTATCACATCCTCTCCCCGGCGACTCTTAGGCATCAGGCGAAGAAAAGGAATAAGGGTACAAAATATGTAAGCAGTAGTACAAGAAGGTGGAGAATGTATAAAACATGAGTAGCAACAGTAGTAAAGGTATAGCATTATTATCAACATTATATTCTAGCAGTTCTACACAAAACATATTCATCCAAGTAAATAAGTCTACAACAGGAAAATAACTTAACTTAAATGAATGTTCATACGGACATATAAGTTAAGGATCGGTTTAATAGTAAAGTAACTTATCATATAAGAGTGTCTATACAAACTTATATGATAAGTATCTATGCAGTGCAATGCAATAATATGAATGCAACATGATGACTCACTCATGCTCACACACACGTACACTGCTACGTCGACACAGACTTGTAGTTCCCACTTTTTGAGTAGGTAGCTAACCACTCAGGCGCCATCCATCGTGGCCAGACGGTGACAGTGAAACAGGCTTTCCACTACTATGCAGGCATCCACACTACCAAGCCTAGGCCTCCATACGCCTCAACATAAGAACACAACAGCTGAGCCCATACGTACTACGGCTCAGAAGGGTCTCGAGTAGATATGCACCAAGAACTCATCCCTGCGCTGACCTATCATCTGTTGAAATTTGTGAAGTGGAAGTGGTTGATGGGGCAGGCCGGGCGGCCTGAGTGGACAGTTCCGGCGGATTGGGCGGACTAGGAGAACTGCTGTTATGCGACCTGGTGGAAGGTCTAGTGGAAGCTGGTTGTTCTTCTGAGCGGGTTGTGCAGATTTAGTCCGCGGCTTGGGCGGTCTGTTATCTGCGGATATGGCGTTGGCTGATTGGTTTAGCCAAGGAGCGGCCTGAGCGGATACAGGTTCGCAGACTGGTGTACATTGCTCAGTGGCTGTGTTGCAAGCTTGTGGTTACCGGCAGATTGGGTGCTATCCGCGGGAGGCTGGCGGACTGGTGTGTCCGCGGTGTTCGCTGTTACGGACTGGCCTTAGAGTTTGGCTGAGGCCTTGCCGAGCTCTGGTAGTACAGCACTGCTGTTGCTGTGGTGGACTGTGTGTGGAGTCCGGCAGATGGCCGTTGCGTTGGGCAGGCGTGCAAGTAGCTTGCGGACTGCTTTGCTTTGGCAGGTTTTGGCGGTCTGTGTTGCTTGGTTGTTTGGCGGACGGATTTATGTCCGCCGAACTCGCGTTAGGCTTTTTGGTGATTCTGGACTTGGTCACACTCTGTGACAAGACCAGGGTGTCCGCAGTATCCGCCAAGCCCGATGTTGACCGGGCGGACTACCTTTGGTCGTGGGCTTGTGCCGTATGGAGGCGTTGTTGTAGTGATATGCGGACTGCCTCTTGGTGTGCGGACAGTCACTGAAGGGGGATGCTATCCTGCGGTGTTTGGAGGCTTTGCGGGCTGATGCCTTGTCTGCATGGCTTGTGGCGGACTGATGAGGGTTCGCCCAAAGGTGCCTTGCTCCTGGCTGGTTGTTCCTTGGATCCGGCTAAGTTCTTGCGGACTCAGCAGACGGTTGTTTTGCTAGCGCGTGGGCTAGGGCGGTGTCTCTATCTCTAGGGCGGTGACCACACTCCTCACCTTGCCTATAAATAGGACCCCCCGGCACGTATACAGTAACTGAGTGAACAGTAAGTGGGGCTTGGGCAAATTGCTGCGGTCTGTGTTTTTCTGTCCGTGCGGGTTGAGTAGAGCTGACGGTTTGTTGTGTACAGGTTGCGCGGGTAGCTTCAAGGAGCCAGGAGTTTGGCTGTGACTTCGGTCAAGTACTTGGAAGTGTGCGGTCTCTGCAGTTTCAGCAGGTCGCTCTGCGGCTTGTCAGTTCTCTGCTTCAACGTTTGCAAGTTCCAATAACATGTCCGTCAGGCACAGGCGGGTAGGCGGTCTGTTCTTCAGTTCATCAGCAGGAGGCGAATAACGGTGTGTCTGCGCGGCCTCGCGGCTTCGGCGGACTCCGTGTCTATTCGGCGGATTGCAGCTTCAGCTCGGGCGGGTTCGGCGGTCTTGGCGACCTCGGCGATCTCGGCGGTTTTCGTTGCTGTCCGCCCGGCTTATTTTTTTGTGCTCTCTGTTATAGCTTGTATACTAGCGAAATCATGTCTCACTACGTATAACTCGCCTTGTAAAGAAGTGGAATGAATAAAAGATCTGCTTGTGCTTCCATTGTTTGTTGGTGTTAACCTTGTTCCTTGGGTTTCCGCTAGATCAAAGTGTGAACTGGTTAGTACCGATGATATTAATTTGGTTTGGGCTATCTTGCTGACCACTTTGAGAAAAATTCAACATCATCGTGGCACGGAAGGAGCCTCGGGAGTGAGCACCGAGGACCAAAGCACCTCCGTGAAAGTCTATCTGTCAACTCCCTTCGGTATGACGAATGGCGAGTCCATAGACTTGTCACATTATCCTTAACTCAGGATTATGACACCGCATATCAACTCACACCGCATGCAATTTTTACTTGGTCATGCCATCACATCCAAGAGACGATAATGAGACTCTTTTCATCATTCACATCTCGTGCTCAACAGCAATGATACTTCACATGATCATCAAGCATGTCGACATAGCTATAGGTTACATATTAAATTATCGGGCATCGCACCCTCTTTCAAAACCTGTTTCATTCTCCGGATTACAATCATGCACATCCTTATCGGATTTCACAAGAATGTCATTTGTACACCCAAATCGTATCAAGTCTTTTTTCACCAAATTTTTCCAAACCATTTGTTCATTGAACTACTTCAAACCGCTTGTACAAACATGTTTCACTAACCCATTTATTTACATAAGGATCTAACAACCTAATCTATCAACCATTTGTTTATTACGATCACAAATAAACTAAGTTCGTCAAAACCTCAACATCTTCCTGTTACATATCAACCATTTGTTTATCACAATTACAATTAAACTAAGTTCACCAAAACCTCAACATCTTCCTGTTACAACCTTCTACCGAGTCCAGAACCGGTTATACACTATCCTGAAAACAATGAGCACTTAAGTAATGTTGTGCATCAACTTCGACTAGACTTTTCGGAGGCTATAGGACTCATATGAAAATGTGTAACCATCCGTTGGAAAGTTATTTCCAAGGGCTATGACTTTCATATTTAGTCAAAAACCTAGATCTGGCCGTAACATACTCGAAATCGGGCTCGAAGTTCGCTGCGTACAGAAAATAGATTTATGCATGCATCTTAAAGCACAACAAACGACATCGGTTTGTCTTCTTCCTCTAGTCACTGGTTCAAAATTACATCCAGATTTTCCTCCTCCCTTATTCACCCTCAATAGACCATTTCTCTTCACGAAACCAAGTCCATCAACTTCACATCGAAGAGAGGAGAGGTTGAAGACTATAAATCTCTATGACAAGGTCATAGCATGGTCTCTTCCTAGGAGATCTTCATCTTGCAAGTCAAACTCTCTTGAGTCGACATCTTTCCTAGATTATAACTAAAGATCTAGCACCAAGGGAGAGGGTAGGAAGCTCACCTCATTTCCGGCCATGGATCTCGTCACTCTCTTTGGCGGCATCTTCTTCCTCGTTGGTTTTGTTCTTCACGGAAAGGAGAAGTCTTTCCTCCAAAAATCCATCACTGGCGGCCTTCTTTGTTTCGTCGGGTTCAGCAAGTAACTGCTCGATAAGAGAATGAAGTGACGGCTAGGGTTTCCCGTTCCTTCCTTTTTATAAGAAGAATTAGAGCTAGATTGTTTGACACGTGTCGGCCTAACATTGGACAGCCTATTATTACTTTAAATAAGTCATGTTGAAAAGACCGGGTCCAAATGAGACATTTGGCGCATTTCCCGAAAACCCGGTTCAGCCCATACACATGAACCCACAACACAGTCTACCGAAAATGCTTTAAGTCAAAATCGTCGTGTATATCATACACACTCGATGAATCGTCGTGATCACTCAACACCTTGTCGAGTGGCGTCGAGTTTACTCAACGCCCCCGGAATCTTTCTAAGTTAAAGCGCTGGGATCATCGAGTGTACATGACAATTCGTCGAATGGCGTCGAGTTTACTCGACACTTCGTCGAGTGGCATCGAGTCCGCTCAACGCCTGCAAAGTCCAGAATACTTTCAAGTCAAAATCGTCAAGTATCCATATACTCACTCGAAGAATCGTGGAGATTCGTCGTGATCACTCAACGCCTATAGAATCTCGGATAATTTTCTAAGTTAAAGTGTTGAGTGGCGTTGAGACCACTCA
The DNA here is from genome assembly GCA_039583875.1 of Platanthera guangdongensis. Taxonomy (NCBI): domain Eukaryota; kingdom Viridiplantae; phylum Streptophyta; class Magnoliopsida; order Asparagales; family Orchidaceae; genus Platanthera; species Platanthera guangdongensis. The sequence continues at coordinate 5,630,074 of CM077152.1, forward strand.
ACACCTCGTTGAGTCTCGAACTTTTAAAGTCAAAAGTGCTGAGTGGCGTTGAGACCACTCAATGCCTCGTTGAGTCCCGAACTTTCTAAGTCGAAAGTGTTGAGTGGCGTTGAGACAACTCTACGCCTCGTTGAGTCCCGAACTTTCTAAGTCGAAAGCATTGAGTGGCGTTGAGACCACTCAACGCCTCGTTGAGTCCCGAACTTTCTATTTCAAAAGCATTGAGTGGCGTTGAGACCACTCAACGTACTCGACACCTCGTCGAATGGCGTCGAGTTCACTCAACGCCTCAATACCCAGAATATTTCTGAGTGAAAATTCGTCAAGTGGCTTGATACCACTCAATGCACTCGATGCTTTATCGAATCCAGGATTATTCTAAGTTAAATTCATTGAGTGGCGTTGAGACCACTCAATGCTTATAGCATCTAAAATGTTTCGAAGTCATATTTGCCCTATTAGTCGAGTATCACTCGACACCTGTTACCAGTGCACCCCGAACTTGAGTCAGCTTTCTTGACTAAAAACGCGTGCGAGGGGTCTAGCACGAAATGGGATGTTACAAATCATATAAACAAAATAAAAGATTTTGTCCCCGAAATCAGACTAAGGTTGTGGGGCAGATAAAGCATGGAAATATAATATGCTTAAATTTTACCTTGAGGAAATAACTCTGGATAGCGCTTCTGCATCAATTCCACCAGCTTCCAAGTATTTTCTTCCTTCTCATGGTTAGACCACAGGACCTTCACCAAAGGTACACTTTTCCGATGCAAGTTCCTCGTCTTGGTGTCCACTATCCGCACCGGCTCTAGTCGAACAGACCTATCAGTTTCCACTGCTCCATCTGTGGTGTAAACATGTTGATCGGGCCGTAATAGTGTCTTTCAAAGCAACGACACATGGAAGACGTCATGCAAATTTTCCAGCTCTGGTGGTAGCTCCAGCCGATAGGCTAGGGGGCCAATTCTTTCCAATATAGCATAGGGCCCCACATATCTCGGGTTGAGCTTCTTCATACCACGCACTCGTGACACTCCATGCATCGGCCTGATCTTCAAGAATACTTTGTCACCCACTTGAAATTCCACCATCTGATGTTTCTTATTATGGTATTTTGCATGCCGACTTTGAGCCTCAATCATGCGGTCCCATATCAATTGAACAGCAGCATCAGTGTCATCAATATATTCGATTCCCAAAATCTTTGGATCCTCATCCTGCACCCATGACAATGGATTTCTACACTCCTCCCATAAAGTGCTTCGTAGGGTGTCATCCCGATGCTAGCTTGATGACTGTTGTTGTATGAAAATTTTACCAGTGGTAAGAAACTTTCACACGGTTCTCCTCTATCCAATACACACAATCTCAACAGATCCTCCATTATTCTGATGGTCCTCTCAAACTGACCATCTGTGTGAGGATGAAAGGTCGTGCTAAAGGTAAGGCGAGAACCCAAATACGCTTGAACCGCCTTCCATTCCTTGGAGGTGAAGCGACCATCACGATCAGAGACTATCGTCTTAGTCACTCCATGATATCGTACAAAATGTTCCACGAAGAGACGTACAAATACATCCACATGCGCCTCCTTCTTCGTTGGGATAAATCTGGCGACCTTAGTTACAAGGGCCAGAGCAGCATCCTTCCCTTTCTCTGCCCGAATTCAATCTCAAATATCGTAAACTATACTTATAGCAATTAAGTACTCAGTATACTTCTCAGAATGATCCTTACACACCAACGTGATCTCCATCTCCTCAAGCACTCGAGCCAATTCCATACTCATCATCTGAGACTCGGCGCTCGACTCTGGTACTTTTCTGCTCAAAGCATCCGCTTCAAAGTTTGCTTTCCCGGGGTGGTAGTTTAATGTAAACTCGTAATCACACAAAAAATCTAGCCACCGCCGCTGCCTCAAATTCAACTCCTTTTGAGTATGAACATACTTTAAATTCTTATAATCCGAAAAGATCTCGCAGTAGACGCCATATAAATAGTGCCTCCGAACCTTTAAGGCGAACAACACTGCTCTCAACTCCAAATCATGTACCGGATAATTAACTTCATGTTTCTTCAACTGACTTGAAGCGTAAGCGATCACATGCATGTGTTGCATCAACACTGCTCCCATCCCTTAATAGGAGGCATCAGTGTAAACTTGAAATCCCACTTTACCTGATGGAAGAGCTAGGATGGGTGCGGTGGTAAGTCTATCTTTCAGCTCTTAAAATGCAGCCTCACACGGGGTTGTCCAGTCATATGGCACACCTTTCTTCGTCAAAGCAGTGAGGGGAAGGGCTATCTTCGAGAATCCCTTCACAAACTTGCGATAATACCCAACAAGTCCAAGGAATCTCCGTACATCGGTCACTGACTTCAAAGGTGACCATTCCTTTACGGCTTGTACCTTGGTCTGGTCTACCGCTAATCCATCACCACTAATCACATGGCCCAAGAATGTCATTTGTCGGAGCCAAAATTTGCACTTGCTGAACTTAGGAAACAGGGAATGCTCTTTTAATTTCTTCAAAACTAAAGTTAAGTGTTCAACATGCTCCTGTTCCATCTTCAAGTAGACCAAAATGTCATTGATGAAGATGATGACAAAGACATCCAAATATGGTTCAAACACCTTGTTCATCAAACTCATGAATGCAGAAGGGGCAATTGTGAGTCCAAACGGCATCATCGTGAACTCGTACAAATCATATCTTGAGCTAAATGTTGTCTTCGATATATCTTCCTCTTATATTCTTAACTGATAGTACCCCGAGCGCGTATCTAATTTGGAAAACCAATGCGCTCTCACTAACTGATCGAACAACTCGTCGATCTGGGGTAGAGGATAGGTGTTCCGCACCGTTAATCGATTGAGTTCCCGGTAGTCTATGCACAACCATAGTGACCCATCCTTTTTCTTAACAAACAATACAGGGGCTCCTCAAGGTGATGAACTGGGGCGAACAAACCCTGTTTATACCAACTCCTACAACTAAACTCTAAACTCGGTGAGTTCCTTTTGAGCCATTTGGTAAGGGGTCTGAGAGATAGGCTTGGCACCTGGTACTAGTATAATTTGAAAGTCCACTTCTCTATGTGGGGGTAGTCCTGGCAGTTTCTCGGGAAACACCTTAGGAAAATCCTACATTACCCGCACATCTTTCATACTTGGTGTCATCTCTTTTAATTCAAAAAATATCATATATACTTCGTATCCTTCCATATAGGCCTTAAGGGCTGAATTGAAGACAATAACATACGGGGTATGAACTTAATACCTTGAAAGACGGTCTTCGAGTCTCCATATCTAAAGGTGATTTGCTTCGCCGCACATTCTATCCGGGCATGATGCCAATCCAACCATGTCATGCCCAAAATAAGATTGAATTCTGATATTCTTGATATTATTACAAGGTTTCAAAGATCTTTCCTCCAATACATACTTCCAAGTCACACTTGGCAGACGAAGTCATCTCGGAGCCATCCGGGATGCGCACTCTCTGAGTGATATCGGTGAAGTATTGCACTCCTTCTAAGTCTTTAACAAAGTCCACAGAAACGAACGAGTGAGCGACACTGGTATCAAACAGTGTATGAGCTGGTTTCCCACTAGCCATCATGGTGCCTGAGTATCAATTATAAAGACTCAAAGCTAGACTCCTAGCATATCTTAGGCAAACTAAGGACGAATGCTTATAACGTAATAATTTCCTCCTCATGGTCGTCGTCCTGAAGTTGCATCTCGCTTCCATTACTCCTTCAGTAGGTCCCTTATTTGTAGACTAGTCCCCCAAGTGGTCTGCTTCCAGCCTCATTGCAATATCTATTATCTCCTCTAGGCTTAAGTCCACTATAAACAGATCGAAGTGCTTGCCATAGGGAATCTGCCATATCTATTTTCTCTGCCAGACTCAAATCCGCTATAAACAAAAGTGTTTGCCCTAGGGAATCTCGCAAGCCTTTGTAAAACAGTTTTGCATACCCGTGATCATCCAAACTTTAGGAGATCTACGTATAAAGGTACGAACCTAAGGTCATGTTGGCTAATCATAAGGTAATAACTGAACATACTTGGTGTGAATTACATATGAGCACACCACTGTTTCTGCTATGTCAGTTTGTCTACAAACTGACCAATCGAATGGGTGTGACACCATTGTTCAATCACTTCTTTAGTTGAGGATCGTTGCAAGTTGATACCATTTGTAAGACCCCACCCCCCTCCCAGAACACAAAATACGACTGAGGGGAGTCGTATGCCCAGAATAGCCGCTTTGTGGTAGTGCCAACACACGGGTTGACCTGTACCACAAGACGTCTATCCTACCGGCTAAGATCAATATCATCAATGCAAATCCAACATAAAGAATATAAACAGAAGTCAAAATCCACACAAGCATATAAGTATAACTAGTACATCAATAAAAAGAAGCAACAGCAAGGCTTCTATAATATCAGAATACAAAAATGCCCAAAGGGATACAATAAGAGTTTCTCAAAACTCATATCTGTAACTGACGATAGCGGTGGTAACGTCATATCATGCCACGTCACCCTGGCCTGGCTACCCTCCAGCACAACCTGCTGCTTTATCTACGGGGTTTCCTCCTAAAAAAGAAAGACGTTGCAACCGTTAGTCATAAAAACTAAGTGACTATCATATCCGCTCCCCCGACGACTCTTAGGCACCAGGTGGAGAAAAAGAACAAGGATATAATATATGTAAGCAGTAGTGCAAGCAGGTGGAGAATATATAAAACATGAGTAGCAGTAGTAATAAAGGTATAACATTATTATCAACTTTATATTCTAGCAGTTCTACTCAAAACATATCCATCCATCCAAGTAAATAGGTCTACAACAAGAAAGAAACTTAACTTATATGAATGCTCATACAGACATATAAGTTAAGGATCGGTTTAATAGTAAAGTAACTTATCATATAAGAGTGCCCATGCAAACTTATATGATAAATATCTATGAAGTGCAATGCAATGATATGAATGCAACATAATGACTCACCCATGCTCACACAAACTCACACTACTACGTCGACACAAACTTGTAGTTCCCACTTTTCGAGCAAGTAGCTAACCTCTCAGGCGCCATCCGTCGTGGCCAGATGGTGACAATGAAATGGGCTTTCCACTACTAGGAGGGCATCAACACTACCAAGCCTAGGTCTCTGTACGCCTCAACATAAGAACACAACAGCTGAGTCCATGCATACTACGGCTCAGAAGGGTCTCGGGTATATGTTCACCAAGAACTTATCCCTACAATGGCCTATCATCGTGGCATGGAAAGAGCCTCTGGAGTGAGCACCGAGGACCAAATCCCCTTCACATAATCATCAGGCATGACGCCATAGTTATAGGTTACACATTAAATTATCGTGCATCGCGCCCTCTTTCAAAACCTGCTTCATTCTCTGAATTACAATCATGCACATCCTTATCAGATTTCACAAGAATATCATTTGTACACCCAAATCGTATCAAGTATTTTGTTCACCAAATTTTTCCAAACCATTAGTTTATTAAACTACTTCAAACCGTTTGTACAAACATGTTTCACCAACTCATTTATTTACTTAAGGATCTAACAACCTAATCTATCAACCATTTGTTTACTACGATCACAAATAAACTAAGTTCATCAAAACCTCGTCATCTTCCTGTTGCATATCAATCATTTGTTTATCACAATTACAATTAAACTAAGTTCACCAAAATCTCAACATCTTCCTGTTACAACCTTCTACCGAGTCCAGAACCGATTATACACTATCCTGAAAACAAAGTGCACTTAAGTGATACTGTACAGCAAATTCGACGGGACTTTCCTGAGACTACATGACTCATATAAAAATGTGTAATCATCTGTTGGAAAGGTATTTCCAAGAATTACAACTTTCGTATTCAGCCCAAGACTCAAATCCAGTCGTAACACACTCAAAAACGGCCTCAAAATTCGTTACGCACAGAAAACAGATTTTTGCACGCATCTTAAAGCAAAACGAACGACATCGGTTCGTCTTCTTCCTCTAGTCACTGGTTCAAAACTACATCCAGATTTTCCTCCTCCCTTATTCACCCTCAATAGACTATTTCTCTTCACGAAACCAAGTCCATCAACTTCACATCGAAGAGAGGAGAGGTTGAAGACTATAAATCTCTAGGACAAGGTCCTAGCATGGTCTATTCCTAGGAGATCTTGAAAGATAATAGTTGTCAACCTAAATCACCTAGAGGGGGTGAATAGGTGAGTTGTGCGTCTTTTGCGGAATAAAAAAATCTCAGAACAGAGCACAGATCTATCTACCAAATTATCACAGACGAGACAAGATTTATAGTGGTTCCCCGATCTCGGGTACATCCACTTTCTTTCACCGATCTAGCAATATACTAGGCTCGGCTACTCCACTATCTCGGATTGAAAATCAATCCTACCCTCGGAACAATGTTCCTACAATCTCAATCCAACCAACTGGATCTACAACTCGGAAGTCAAAACTTCCTACAAACTCGGAGTTGAAAACTCCTACACTCGGAGAAAACTTCTCCTACAAGAATGAAAATTATTTTAGAAAATACAAACAATGATTTCTCTGTCAGATATGCAAGCAAGCAACCAGGATCTTCTTCTTGTAAGCTTTGCGGCACTTTCAGAAAGATGAAGAAAATCTCGGCAACAGATCTGGATTCTTCTTTGTCTTACACGATCGGGAAGAGGATGAGCAGTTGAGAAACGATCTCAATCTGTAAAACTTCTTCAGTCTGATTCCTCTGAAAATCGAAACCCTTGCCGGAGAAAAACAGCGGCGGCGACGGCTTTCTTTCCATGAAGAGAGAGAGAGGAAACAGCGACTTGGAGAGAGAAACGGCTGCAGAAATTTCTCAATAATTTTTTATCTTAAAAGCTTATTGTTATTGTTATTAGGGTTTGTCGATTAGACAGGACCTTATATAAGATTTTGAATAACGGTCATAATCAGTCTTAATGATATACACGTGGACCAATCATGTCACGGGATTTGAAAATCTGTCAATTATGGACTTAGAGAAATTTCGGAGAAAGGGAGGTGATATACACGAGTAGGTATATAACTACTCGAGTAGGTATATACTCGAGAGAGAGTATATAATTCATGACTACTCGAGTAGGTTGAAGACAACTACTCGAGTACATATAATCAACTACTCGAGTACTTAGAAGATCTACTCGAGTATACAAAAATGTTTCACGGGAAGCGGAAAACTACTCGAGTGGTTTGAAGAACTACTCGAGTGAAAGGACTTAGAAAAATTTCTGAACACTGGAAAATGAGCAACTCGAGTAGTCAGACTGAACTACTCGAGAGGATAAAATCTACTCGAGTATATGGAAAAGACTTACTCGAGTAAATGACAGAATATTTTTAGGAGAAGAGAAATTTGGTTTACTCGAGTATGAAACTTGAACTACTCGAGTAGTAAGTGAACTACTCGAGTATATAACTTATACTACTCGAGTATATAGAAAATTTACTTTTGAGATAGAAAACAGTTGCACGAGTCAGAATCTATAACCACTCGAGTATATATATACTCACTCGAGTGTTTTACTTAGAAAAACTTAAAGAGTGAAATCTGTACTACTCGAGTAAGAAGAATGATCTATTCGAGTATAGGAATTCTGACTCGAGTAAAAAGTAAGTAATCTACTCGAGTAGTTAACGACCTACACGAGTAGAATACTTAGCAAAATTTTCAAGGTGGAAATTCTTTTTTCTTTGGTGAAATCAGCATCCAACTCCATTCACATAGTCCAAGTGCTTGGATATGAAGTGTATCCCAATAGAGAGGCTACACATGGGTCAACACTTTGGATCATACAATGAGGGATTACATTGCATGGTCCTGTGTTTGGTGACCCATTGTAGACTGACATTGGTCTACACATCTCATTGGAATCCTGCAACCGCATAACTCAAACAAAGCATCAAATAAAACCTAATTCACCTTAGTTCCAGGGTGACTTCATCAAATCTGGGTTAATGTGGATATAGTACCCAACAGATCTTGATCTCGCAAGTCAAACTCTCTTGAGTCGACATCTCTCCTAGATTATAACTAAAGATCTAGCATCAAGGGACAGGGTAGGAAGCTCACCTCGTTTCCGGCCATGGATCTTGTCACTCTCCTTGTCAGCATCTTCTTCCTCGTTGGTGTTATTCTTCTCGAAAAGAAGAAGACTTTCCTCCAAAAAAAACTGTCACTGGAGACCTTCTTCATTTCGTCGGGTTCGGCAAGTAGCTGCTCGGCAAGAGAATGAAGTGACGGCCAGGGTTTCTCGTTCCTTCCTTTTTATAAGAAGAATTAGTGTTAGATTGTTTGTCACGTGTCAGCCTAACAATGGACTGCCTATTATTACTTTAAATAAGTTATGTTGAAAAGACCAGGTCCAAATGAGTCATTTGGCGCATTTCTCAAAAACTCGGTTCAGGTTGTACACAAGAACCCGCAACACAGTCTGCCGAAAATGTTCTAAGTCAAAATCTTCATGTATACCATACACACCCAACGAATCGTCGAGATTCGTCGTGATCACTCGACGTCTCGTCGAGTGGCGTCGAGTTCACTCAATGCCCGAGAATCTTTCTAAGTTAAAGCATTGGGATTGTCAAGTATACATGACAATTCGTCGAATGGCGTCGAGTTTACTCAACGCACTCGACGCTTCGTCGAGTGGCGTCGAGTCCACTCAACGCCTGCAAAGTCTGGAATACTTTCAGGTCAAATTCGTCGAGTATACATATACTCACTTGACGAATCGTCGACATTCGTCGTGATCACTCGACGAATCGTCGACATTCGTCGTGATCACTCGACGCCTATAGAATCCCGAATGATTTTATAAGTTAAAGTGTTGAGTGGCGTTGAGACCGCTCAACGCCTCGTTGAGTCCCAAACTTTCTAAGTCAAAAGCGTTGAGTGGCGTTGAGACCACTCAACGCCTCGTTGACTCCCGAACTTTCTAAGTCAAAAGCGTTGAGTGGCGTTGAGACCACTCAACGCCTCATTGAGTCCCGAACTTTTTAAGTCAAAAGCGTTAGGTGGCTTTGAGACCACTCAATGCCTCATTGAGTCCTGAACTTTCTAAGTCAAAAGCATTGAGTGGCATTGAGACCACTCAACGCACTCGACGGCTCGTCGAATGGCGTCGAGTTCACTCAACGCTTCATCATCCAGAATATTTTTGAGTCAAAATTCGTCGAGTGGCGTTGAAACTACTCAACGCACTCGACGCTTTGTAGAATCCAGGATTATTCTAAGTTAAATTCATCGAGTGGCGTTGAGACAACTCAAAGCCTATAGCATCCAGAATATTTCTAAGTCACATTTGTCTTATTAGTCGAGTATCACTTGACGCCTGTTACCAGTGCACCCCGAGCTTGAGTCAGCTTTCTTGACTCAAAATGTGTGCGGTCTAGCACAAAATGGGGCTTTACAAGATTAAAATACGAGCTAAGTTCTCACAGTTCTTGTTATTTATGACGAGTCGGTGACTCTTACTTATAGGTGCGATGAGGAGTGATGTCACCGCCCATAAAAATAGGATAACCATCCATCAATACGCAATTAGCACCACCAATCCACACAAACATGGACACCAGCATCAGTCTGCCACAAAGAACCATCTATCTGCATATGCGGAAAGAAGGACCAATCCGCCAAGCTGAGCGAATAACAATACCAGTCTGTGTGGACAAGATCAATCCAGTAACATGTCCTGAACCATCAACGTGCCAATGCCGAACTGTCAGACTACACAACCAGACCGCATAATTCAGCAGACACTGATACCAGACCGTGCAGTTCAGCGGTCCCTGCTCCAGACCGCTCAACACAGCAACCCAGCCATGTGTGCTGATCCTATCAAGTCAGCGGCCGCTTTGAGCAACGGTCTCGGCATCCAGACCGCGCAAACTGCAACCAGAGACTCGAACAAAATCTGTGCCTAGTCGACCTGCCAAACTCGACGAATTCTAGAAGCAGCTCGCTCAACAGAGGCGGCCTTGGCGAACTAGGCAACAACCCAGACTTCTCACAAACTCGTGACCATGTCCTCTACACCAGCGGACTTTGGCTATCAACCCGTTCAAGAAGTCTCCAGTGAACCGTGCGGTTAGCTTCCACAAACCACGCTAACTGCTCGCCTTCTTGTGAGCCAGAGATCCTGAAAGCTTAAGTGGACGGTGCGATCTCACAATCCAGACCACCACAGCTGCAGTTAGACAAGGTTAACCGTCCGATTACATTTCCAAGGTGCTCGTTGATCCAGACCGCAAGAGAGAACGTCCTAGCCAAAACCCGGCTAACCGTCAGACCGATGGCGATCTCTGCAGTCTGTGTGGTCTGCCCAATCAAACCGCCCCTACTCCACTTCACTCCAACTTCAACAATTTCACCATACTCATCCCACATTTAACATACAACTAGAGAAATGAATAGCTAGCCCTGCCACCAACCAGAAAAAGGAAAAAAAGAGTAGGCGGTGTGGCACTAATCAAGCATGCCTATTTTTGGTTCATGCTGACCGTCCAACACGCCCCCTCAGCGTGAACCATGCTCTGATACCAGGTTAAACCTCTGCACCCTTTTTTCCACTCCAAAACCCGGGTCAAGGGTTGGAGGGGCGGGGCTAATATAAGTTCGAGAGGACCGTCTGGGTAGGCGGTGTGAGACTAATCAAGCATGCCTATTTTTGGTTCATGCTGACCGTCCAACATATAAACACCTCTTACATCTAAAAAGTAAATCTGCAACTCCATCGAAAAATGCACCACCCCCACAAAAAGAAAATCTAGAAAAGTAACATGTCAAAGCAAACAACAATCGCAAATACCCAGATAAACGAAAAGAAAATCGGCAACCAACAAAACAAAATACCATGCATGCAAAGCAAACTGAAATATAACAATCTCACATATATTAAGATCACAAGTACAGAATTAATACGCAGTGCAGGGGTTCCCATCATATCCAGAAAATATGGACCACAAATAATGGGGGAAATGAGTTTGGATTGTAGAATTGAGATAAAATTTTGGAGTTTCTTTGGAAAAAGGCCAATCTACCAGCAACAAGGTTACCTTCACGTAAAATGTGATGAATGTTGTGATTATAATGTAAGATGAGGTTATGAATAATTAGTCTACCACAAGCATATGTATTCCAACAAAATGATTGCATCTTTGACGAGTTGCACATAAGCTGGGAGTCTGAGAGAATATTTAAGTTATGCAAATCTCTTTGTTTACAAAAAAAAGCAAGTCATTATATAAAGCATGCAAAAAATTTGAAATGCAGGGCAAATATGACAACATGCAGGGGGGAAGGAAGCGGCATAAAAGAGATCCCCATAAAAGTTTCTAATTATAAACTCCCAGGTGCATATATATGTCATCAAACCAAGAAACATCATGTTTCTGTAATAGATGACCATCAAGATTAAGTCTTTAATGAACGGTCCCAAGACGAGGACAAGAGGTATAACCATGAAGCTTTAAAGCTTGGATGAATGACCCATTAGCATTATTGAGGCAGGCATATGACTTAACTTTCATGATACATGTCCAAATGTCAGAGGTAATATTCAAAATGATTTTATTGCTGCTATATTTACTTGCATAATGTACTTATTACAGCTAGTGCATGTATTCAGGGGCGGATCTAGAGGGGGGCCTGAGGGACACTGACACCCCCATTATTTTTCAAAATGGTTAGTGTATTTGGATTCATCTCGTCGAGACAATGAATTTTGACTACTTATACGTCAAAAACGGTTATCAGATAAGGGAGAAACAACTTCAATAAGATGAAAATATTCAAAAAAAAATTGAAGGAAGTTCATGGCTGGCTCCTCATGTTAAAATTTTTAGAACTCAATGACGCATTTAAAAAAAAGCTCTACACCCACATTATCAACCACATTATTAATTTTCTAGATCCGTCACTGCATGTATGTGGGCACCGCTAGGATAGAGCTTATTATGTTCTTCTAGTGAGCTCCTCAAATTATGACTTAGCATCAAATCCATTGGGCATAGTTCCAACGATGCTCTCTACCTCTCTATATCCAACCTCAAACAATTTGTCAAGTCCATAGCTAGAGTGGGAAAAATAAGAGCGTTAGTTTTATTTTAAATCACTAATATTATTATTTTTTGTTAAAGATTATTGGTTTTAATTCATTTTTTATTGGTTTTAATTTAAAATGAAAAAACTGATGATGCATTTTTTAAAATAAAAAAAATGGTGCGCATAAATTACACAATAAAAAGATAGCACAAATATATGTTATATGTGTGTATATTTGCCATTATTTGGTTATCTATACTATTATATTATATATTGGAAAAACATTCTTTGATAGAATATTCTTCTTTTAAATTTTACATTTTTTAACTTTATATATTTTTTTCATTAATTTTAATTTAATTATTTTAAAAAGTATGTTATTGTCTATTCAATTTAATAGCACTGGTAGTGCACAATAATACGTGTTTTTGTTGTTTAAAAAAAAGGAGAAGGTAACCAAATTAATATCTTAGATGCAGTGGAAAAGAAACTGCAATGAAATGTTAATGCGTTACATCTGTGTGCTCTCTCCAAGTTGGTCACGTGTAAGGTAATTCCTCTCTCTCTCTCTCTCTCTCTCTCTCTCTCTCTCTCTCTCTCTCTCTCTCTCTCTCTCTCTCTCTCTCTCTCTCTCTCTCTCTCTCTCTCTCTCTCTCTCTCTCTCTCTCTCTCTCTCTCTACTTCTCTCTCTCTACTTTTCTAGAGGCACTGATGACATGGAGCTCCTAGTTGCATGTAACGTACGTTCATAGAGCACACCCCTCACACCTGGCAAGCATTAGCGCTAATTAAATTAATTAATTATAATTATATTATAAATCATCTCACTATTCCCATACTAATCCTGATAATTTACTTTTTCATAAAGCTAATACGCTAGCACTTACTATCTTTTCGATCCTATAATTCTACTACTCTAATTACAATTCTTAATTTCCCCGGTATACATAAATAAATCTATGTATGTAATAATTAAGCTAATTTAAACAAAGTTAACACTGTTATATCATATCTAGGCATAATAATAATAATAATATTGCAATTAGAACAATAAATATCTAAATAATTACTAAATTAGAGATGATTATTTAATAGGAATGAATAAGGTAATGGGGGTGTGGTGCATATAAATATATATATTTATTTATTTATTTATATATTTATAATGTGCTAGGTGGGTGGAAGATTAATGAATGGTGGGAGACCTAGCTAGAGAGGTTGCATATATGGGCCACAAAGCACTACCACACTTTAGTATATATATGAAGGGAGCCAAGTGAATGAGGTCTCAATTCAATTCCAGCTGGGGTTTTGTTATTCTTACAATTCCTTAAGAAAGAAATTAAGGTGGGAGAGAGAAGAAGAAGGAGTAGCTACTAGCTCCATTCTTCTTTCTTCTACTATTAATTATACTCCATCTCTCATAATTAATTAATTAATTAATAATGGCTGGAGGCTTGTCTCTGGACCATCCATGGACCTTCACCTTTGGCATTCTTGGTATATATAGTATTCTTTTTCATCACTTAATTAATTTGGTCCTTAATTATTTTACTAATGTTGTCTAATCTTATTTAATTTTCTCATGAATTATATATTCACAGGCAATGTCATATCCTTCCTGGTCTACTTAGCTCCACTGTAAGAATTTCAAACAATTAGAGCTAGAGATAGTAAATATAGTGTATGCATGTATATGTATATGTATAAATTAAATTAATCATGATTTATTGCAGGCCGACATTTTACCGTATATTTAAAAAGAAATCAACGGAAGGTTTTCGATCTCTGCCGTACGTTGTGGCGTTATTCAGTTCGATGTTGTGGATCTTCTATGCGTTCATCAAAGGCGGAGATGCATTTCTTCTCATCACCATCAACTCTTTCGGTGTTGTCATTGAAATCGTGTACACAATCATCTTCCTCATCTATGCCCCCAAGAGAGGCAGGGTATGCATGCGCAAACTTTTTACATGAAAATGAGTGTTGTGGTTTAACATATTATCAGATTTAGGGAGATGGTCAAGCATGAACTAAAACAAGACACTAAACAACATTATTCTCACACCGTCTACCCAGACGGTCAACATGTGCTTCTTATTTCTCTTCTTCTATATAAACTTCTTCTTCTATAGAGTATATATGCAATATACCTATATAAAAGAAAACGAACAAGAAGAAGAATAAAAAAGAGACCCGCCTGGTTCAATTCTTGACCTAGATTTTGAAATGAAAAATGGGTGCAGTGGTTTAACACTTTTGACATGAAAATGTTTTATATATTAATTAACCCCTCCCTATATATAGTACTCTTGCTTAATCATTTCTATTTCATTATGGCATGCAGATGCACACAGTGAAGATGTTTATGCTCTTCAACGTGGGGCTGTTCTCTTTGATAGTTCTCTGCACCCTTCTTGTCTCCAATCCCATTATCCGCGTCAAAGTTCTCGGGTGGATCTGCGTTGCTTTCTCCGTCAGCGTTTTTGCAGCCCCCTTGAGCGTAATTGTATGTTCAAAACTAAGCATGCACGCACGCACGCACGCACTCACAATTTTAATTGTCATTCATAGGAAGGCTAACTTGAAACCTGATCGTGTGTGGCTTATATGCAGAGGATGGTGATTCAGACAAAGAGTGTGGAGTTCATGCCCTTTACTCTGTCATTCTTTCTCACGCTCAGCGCGGTGGCCTGGTTCTCCTTTGGCCTCTTCTCCAAAGACATATATGTTGCGGTAATTTCCATGTCGTTAGTTACACACTTTAAGGCTCCGTTTGGCACGGCGGTGCATGACGGTCTTGAACGCTGTGGTAATTATGAACTGTCGTTCCTAAACGCTCGACCTCACCAAAGGAAATTCATCCATTTTTATATTCAAAATTAACAAGTTTTCTTTTCTTGGCGGCCGTCATAATTAACCATTCTCACTACAATATTTTCGTCCTTTAGCAATCTTCCTGCCAAAACAGTCCAATCAAACGAGTGAAAACATGCCGATTTGGCTATGTAGATGTACACCGGGGCTTGCCTAAAATTTTAATTTCAAGTATAAATTTATGGTTCGTGAATAACTATTTCGGGTGTGCGAATAGCCAAAGAAAATTGTAGGAACATTTTTAATGTGTTGCAGAATATTATTTTAAAAGGTAGCATCATACTATTGTTGTTTAAAGTGCGTCGATAAATATTACATTTTGAAGTTGTTCCTAATAATGAATAAGAGAACATTTATCGAATGATGCCTTACAAATGTTGCATAAAATTGCTACTTGATGACAACATTTATAAAACACTTTCTATTCTATGTTTAGACAATATTTTATGAATGTTGTCAGCTAAAAGTGCTGTTAATTAACCTAGGTTTTCTTTCGCTTGACATTTATGTATTTGTATACAGCTCCCAAATGTATTGGGATTCACATTTGGGTCGATTCAGATGGTCTTGTACATCATCTACAAAGACACCAAAGTTCCTCAGAGCGTGGTAGACGAGCAGAAGCTTCCGGAGCATGTTCTAACGATCGAAAAGCTCGGCCCTTGCGAACCCAACGTTGGAGCTAATGTCGTGGCCATGCCTCCGATTGCCTGCGTCTGCGGGGGAAGAAAGCCGGAGGTTGTGAATAACGTCGGGTACATAAACCGCGGTACCCCGGGCACCGAGATGAGTGTAGTATGAACAAAACTTACTTGGAATTTGAGATGAAGATTGTGAGCAATCTTCCAATTCTATTTAGGCTACTGCTCTGCTAGCTAGTTGCTGTTGTTAATAATGTGAAGGTTGGAGTGAAGGAGAGTGATTGGTGACAATCTACTTTTCTTCATCTTCTTCCTTCTCGGTCGGTCGGTATCTAATTTTTCTTATGTACTTATAACAATATGGACCAGTGCTAAGTCCTTGTTGCTATCTCTTTCAGTAGTACTAATGAAAATATATATTGTTGCCTGCCTACATATTACTCAATCTTTAGTAATGAAAATATATATGGTATCAGAAATTATAATATAGCTAGTGGCTTGGCTTCTAATAATAAGTGGGAGCTTAATTAATATTATTTATTTCATACAAAAAATCACTAATATACCAAAATAATATATCATGTAACACTATGATTACAGCTATATTAAGGCTCGGTTTGGACGGACTTATTTTCACCGATCAAGCGGTTACGACCGCATGTACTGGGTCGTAACCGCTTGACCGATGAAAATAAGTCCCTTCAAACGAAGCCTAAATCATAAAGGGAGCTTCATTCTCTTGTATGTAAAATAATATGATTTAAATATTAAACAAATAAATGCGAAATATTTTAGCAAGATGCTCCAATATTAAACCATTATGGCATGGGGTGCAGCATGTGTCATGACGTGTGTATTGATCCTACAAGTCATGTAACGATACTGACTGAGATCAATTCGAAGTTCGTTTGCTCGCTGTGTTTTTGAGTCTTCTCATTAGTTTGGAATTGGTGTTCTTGCGGTTATAGGAGGGTCGGCGGGTGAAGTGGGTCACCCCAGCATGGACTAATTAAGCTCGTAAGATGGTCAAATGTACCATCCCGGGCCTATGTGTGGTTCAATTGAAATAGTAATAAATTTTGTATCGAAAATCTGAATGAAGCATGGGGGTACACGAGTGAGATTGAAGTATACCTATCAAGAACAATCAGGGTATACTTTTCTCTCATCAACTCTTCAGGCTCTATATATACTCCTTTTGGCTGCAGTTCATCCACATAACTTTGACCATGTATATAGGATTGCACTTGCCCTTCAACCGTCGCAAAAGTATATCTATAATGCGCGCGTTGGCTTTAATAAGATAGCTCGTGCCAGTACGTCTAGAGTATGCATTCTTTGCTCGGGATGCAACAAAGCCTTCCACAAAAACAACACATGGAACATGTCATGCAGACCACTAAGTTAATTTGTAGTTAATTAGTTTGATGGGTAAGTCACAAGTGCAGTCCTCTCTACAAGTGGGCAAGGCCACAAGTCCAATCCTCTCTAATATTAATAATTATTATATTACAATAAAGATTTATATATTATATAAATATTAATTATCTTATGAAGAAGCAAGCTTATGCAGATCCTAAATGGCAAACTGCCATGAATGAAGAATGGAAAACTATACGAGAAAATAATACCTGGATTTTAGTTTATAATTTGCCTCCAAATAAAACAGTTATAGGACTCAAATGGATGTATTAAACTAAGTATACAAAAACAGGACATATAGCAAGATATAAAGCTCGACTAGTTGTCAAGGGATATTCACAAATACCAGGAGAAGACTTTACTAAAACATCTGATCCCGTAGCTCGAATGGATACTATAAGACTTGTTTTTGCCTATGCCGCCAGTCAAGAAATATCCAGTTTATCATCTGGATATTAAGACAGCCTACTTAAATGGGACTATCCAAGAAGAGTTGTATGTTGAACATCTTGTTGGTGATTGACTTGTTGACCGGGTCAACAAGTCAAAAGGAATTTTTAGTATTATTTTATGTTTTCATTTATTATGAGAGAGAATGTAAATGGGTAGATTGAAAGTTGTATTTATTAGGAGAGAGGGTTTGAGTGTTTTGTTTTTTGCCTATAAATAGGCCCTTGTGTAGTTCATTTGATGCTTGCTGAAAGTAGAGAAAAAAATTCTCCCATCCTGTTTGAGTTTGTGAGAGAGCGCTGCAGCGCAAAGGAAGTTTTGGAAGCGGCCTTGCCGAGCGGGTAGAGGGGCAAGCCGGGCGAGCTGGAGCACTCGCCGGTTTGGGAGATCTCGCGGTTTTGATCTCGGCGAGTTGGTGTTGGTCCCGGCGGTTTGGAGTCCTAGCCGCGCGGTTTGGGTTCCCGCAGTTTTTGGTGATCTCGCCTCGAGGGGTGCTCGCGGCTTGTACTCGCGGGAGGAGCGGGGCTTGCCGGGTTGTTGATCTCGCAGGAGAAGTTCCGGGTAGTACTCGCGGTTTGAGCTCGCCGCGAGAAGAAGCGGTTGCGGTTTGAGTACTCGCGCGTGGGGGGTCTCGCTGCTGAGCTCGCTCGGGCAAGGTAGTACTCGCCCAAAGGTGGGAGGTCGCGCGGCTTGGTGGCGGTCTCGCAGCCTAGTGTTGAGGTGAGGAGTCAAGTGGAATTGGTTTGTGGAGTTGAGTGTCTGCGGAGAGCTCACACACGTTTCCAACAAGTGGTATCAGAGCGAGGTTCGGACCCTCGGGAGGTTTGAAGTAGAGGAGAGATGGAGTTTGGAGGTGCCGTGCCGGGGCAAGTTCCCAAGTTGACGAAGACCAACTATGGGAACTGGAGCATCCAGATGAGGGTACTACTAGCCTCCAAGGAGTTGTGGGAGGTAGTAGAGGATGGTGTGGAGGTGCTGACTGCCGAAGCAGAAGCTGCGCTAACAAATGCACAGAGGACCGCATTGAGAGAAGCTAAGAAGAGGGATAAGAAGGCTTTGTTCATTCTGTACCAAGGGGTGGATGAAGCTACGTTTGAGAAGATCTCGGACGCCGAGACCTCGAAGGAGGCATGGGAGATCTTGCAGCGCTCCATGCAGGGAGTAGACAAGGCCAAGAAGGTTAAGTTGCAATCCCTCCGAGGCCAGTATGAGATGATAAGGATGCAAGGCTCAGAGAAGGTTGGCGACTACGTGACCCGTCTGCGGACGCTCACAAATGAGATGAAGAGAAACGGGGAGACGATAGACGAGGTCAGCTTCATGGAGAAGCTCCTGCGTTCTATGTCTAAGAAGTTCCGACACGTGGTGGTGGCCATCGAAGAATCGAAGGACCTCACAGTGATGACGGCGGATGAACTGATAGGTTAGCTACAAGCACACGAGTATCGGATGGTGCAAGATGAGGAGGAGTCGAGTGGCTTGGGGAAAGCACTTCAGACTCAACTCAATTTTGGAGAGAGTTCAGGAAGAGGAGGAGGCCAGCGTGGTCGAGGCTACCAAGGCAGAGGTAGAGGAGGAAGAGGTGGAAGAGATTTTGGAAGAAATCAGTTCAACCAGGGAGCGGTAGAGCAACAGCATGGTTGGAGGCAAGATGCAGGAGGTAGAGGAAGAGGTCAAGGTAGAGGTCAAGGCAGAGGACAGGGAAGAGACCAGGGAAGAGGTCAAAGAGGAGGAAGAGATATGTCTCAAACTCAATGTTACAACTGTAACAAGTTTGGACATATGAGTTACGATTGTTGGGCTCCTCGGAAGGGAGGTGAAGCCAACCACTACGCGGAGGCTAGCAACACGGGTGGAGACCCGATGATGTTCCTTACTACCCAAGGCGCTGCAGGAGGGAGGAATGGAGTGTGGTACCTAGATACTGGAGCTAGTAACCACATGTGTGGTGATAAGGAGCTATTCACCAGCCTTGAGCCGAATGGGGGAGATGTCAGTTTTGGCGACGCCTCGAAGATCTCTGTGGAAGGAAGAGGAGTGATCGCGGTGACGATGAATGGGAAGGAGGTGCTCATCAACGACGTCTTCTATGTACCGGGCTTGAGGAGTAACATCCTAAGTCTTGGACAGCTGGTGGAGAAGGGCTATCGCGTCCTGTTGAGGGATAGCACCTTAGCGATGAAGGATAGCCAAGGAAGAGAGGTGGTAAGAGTGAAGATGGCGACGAACCGCCTCTTCCCTCTAAGTTTGGATGCCAAGGAGACGGCATGTCTTGCGAAGACAGGAGAAGAGGAGGAAGCTTGGTTGTGGCACCACCGGATGGGGCATCTGGGGTTTACAGGCCTGAAGCTGTTGTCTGGATCCAAGATGGTGGAAGGACTGTCTATGATCACACCTCCTCAAAGGGTCTGTGAGGCATGCACGAAGGGGAAGCATAGGAGAGAAACTTTTGAGGGTGGCAAGTCCCGGAGAGCAACAAGGCCGTTGGAGTTAGTCCACTCGGACATCGCTGGTCCGTTTGAGACTACTTCAATAGGTGGAAGCAGATACTACATCACGTTCACCGACGACTTCAGTAGGAAGTGTTGGGTATACTTTCTGAAGGAGAAGGCAGAGGCTCTGGACAAGTTCCAAGAGTTCAAGGCGATGGCTGAGAAGGAAGTTGGGCAACCACTGAAGGTGCTCCGGACAGATAGAGGAGGGGAGTACACCTCTAGGCTGTTTGATGACTACTGCAGAGAATGGGGATCTCGCACCAGCTGACGGCGGCGTACTCGCCTCAACAAAACGGAGTGGCGGAAAGGAAGAACCTAACCATTATGAACATGGCGAGGAGCATGGTGAAGGGCAAGGGGTTGCCAAAGAAGTACTGGGCGGAAGCGGTACAGGTAGCGGTGTACTTGCTAAACCGTTGCCCTACCAAGAGTGTGAAGTTCAAGACGTCGTTTGAGGCTTGGAGTGGCTGGAAGCCAAGTGTGAAGCACCTGAGGGTCTTCGGGTGTGTAGCTTACGCTCACATCCCGGACCAGAGGAGGAGGAAGCTGGACGATAGAAGTGAGAAGTGCATATTTGTAGGCTACGCTCCTGCAAGCAAGGCTTACAAATTGTACAACCCGGAAACGGAGAAGGCCATTATCTCACGAGATGTGGTGTTTGAAGAAGGAAGCTGCTGGAGCTGGAATGAGGAGGTGAAGAACACCAAGGGGATGTTCTACGAGGATGATGAGGAAGAAGGTGGAGAGGAGGCTGAAGCGGAGATGGGTGGAGCTGAGCCACCATCACCACCTAGCGGAGGTTCAGGGGGAGCTCTCACCCCTTACTCAAGTGGAGCAAGTTCGAACAGAGGAGGATCCGGTGGAGCAAGTACCAGTGGGACCAAGGAGGATCGTCCTCAACCTCGGATGAGGAGGTTGGAGGAGATCTACGAAGAGACGGCACCAACTGCTAACAATTTTTCTTTATATTGTCTCTTAGCAGATGTTGAGCCATACTCTTATGAGGAAGCAGCCAAAGAGAAAACTTGGAGGAGTGCTATGGATGTGGAGATAGCCTCCATTAAGAAGAATGACACCTGGAAGCTGGTGGATCCACCTGTAGGCCAAAAACCCCTCGGGGTGAAATGGGTCTATAAGGTGAAGAAGAACAAAGATGGGGGCGTGGAGAAGCATAAGGCGAGGCTAGTCGTGAAGGGCTACCGCCAAGTTCAGGGAGTGAACTATGATGAAGTCTTCGCACCGGTAGCGCGGATAGATACCATCCGGCTGATCATCGCGCTAGCCGCACATCACGGGTGGAAGATAATGCAGATGGACGTGGTCTCTGCTTATTTGAATGGCTACCTGGAGGAGGATGTGTACATCGAGCAGCCTCCAGGGTACGTGGTGAAAGGGCAGGAGAGAAAGGTCTGCAAGCTTGACAAGGCACTCTACGGACTGAAGCAGGGAGCTAGAGCTTGGAACGGCAGGATAGATGCTTACTTACAAAAGCATGGCTATCAGAAGAGCCCGCATGAGCACGCCCTCTACACCAAGGTGGACCAGGAGGGCAACACG
Source organism: Platanthera guangdongensis (assembly GCA_039583875.1). Lineage (NCBI taxonomy): Eukaryota > Viridiplantae > Streptophyta > Magnoliopsida > Asparagales > Orchidaceae > Platanthera > Platanthera guangdongensis. Next base: position 5,651,647 of record CM077152.1, read on the forward strand.
ATGATTATCTGCCTATACGTGGATGACATAATCTTCACAGGGAACAATGTTGGGATGTATGAAGAGTTCCGGGGTATGATGAAGAGAGAGTTCGAGATGACGGACTTGGGTGAGCTGAGCTACTTTCTGGGAGTAGAGGTGCAGCAGGGAGAAGATGGGATCTTCATATCCCAGAAGAAGTATGCAGAGGAGATCTTAAAGAAGTTCAGGATGGAGAACAGCAAGCCCATCTCTACCCCTGCCGACCCAGGCCTGAAGTTGAGCAAAGAGTCGAAGGAAGGAGCGGTAGACTCCACCTTATTCAAAAGCTTGGTAGGAAGTCTACGTTACCTAACCTTCACCCGACCGGACATCATGTATGCGGTCGGGGTAGTGAGCAGGCATATGGAGGAGCCAAAGGAAGACCACTTCACGGCAGCGAAGAGGATCCTGAGGTACATCAACGGGACAAGAGGTCACGGGCTGAAGTACTCCACTGGAGAGGAGCTGAAGTTAGTGGGATACTCCGACAGTGACTATGGAGGCGATGTGAACGATCGGAAGAGCACTTCCGGATATGCTTTCAACATGGGAACGGGAGTGTTCTCTTGGAGCTCGAAGAAGCAGGCAACGATAGCTCTATCGTCCTGCGAGGCTGAGTACATTGCAGCAGCAGCTGGCACCTGCCAAGCCATTTGGCTAAGGAATCTGTTGGAGAGCTTGCAACATGGAGTGGGTGGGCAACAACAATGTTGGTGGACAACATGTCGGCCATCCAGCTCGCGAAGAACCCGGTACTACATGGAAGGAGCAAGCACATCGAGACGAGGTATCATTTCCTCCGCGAACAAGTAGAGTTGAAGACAGTGGAAGTAAAGTATTGCCCGACCGGAGAGCAAGTCGCGGACATCTTCACCAAGGCATTGAAGGTGGACACGTTCCTGAAGCTCAAAGGCAAACTTGGCATGTGCTGCCAAGTTTGAGGGGGAGTTTGTTGGTGATTGACTTGTTGACCGGGTCAACAAGTCAAAAGGAATTTTTAGTATTATTTTATGTTTTCATTTATTATGAGAGAGAATGTAAATGGGTAGATTGAAAGTTGTATTTATTAGGAGAGAGGGTTTGAGTGTTTTGTTTTTTGCCTATAAATAGGCCCTTGTGTAGTTCATTTGATGCTTGCTGAAAGTAGAGAAAAAAATTCTCTCATCCTGTTTGAGTTTGTGAGAGAGCGCTGCAGCGCAAAGGGAGTTTTGGAAGCGGCCTTGCCGAGCGGGTAGAGGGGCAAGCCGGGCGAGCTGGAGCACTCGCCGGTTTGGGAGATCTCGCGGTTTTGATCTCGGCGAGTTGGTGTTGGTCCCGGCGGTTTGGAGTCCTAGCCGCGCGGTTTGGGTTCCCGCAGTTTTTGGTGATCTCGCCTCGAGGGGTGCTCGCGGCTTGTACTCGCGGGAGGAGCGGGGCTTGCCGGGTTGTTGATCTCGCAGGAGAAGTTCCGGGTAGTACTCGCGGTTTGAGCTCGCCGCGAGAAGAAGCGGTTGCGGTTTGAGTACTCGCGCGTGGGGGGTCTCGCTGCTGAGCTCGCTCGGGCAAGGTAGTACTCGCCCAAAGGTGGGAGGTCGCGCGGCTTGGTGGCGGTCTCGCAGCCTAGTGTTGAGGTGAGGAGTCAAGTGGAATTGGTTTGTGGAGTTGAGTGTCTGCGGAGAGCTCACACACGTTTCCAACACATCTATCCCAAAGGCTATGTTCAAAAGGGTGCCAACAACAATAAAGTCTACTGATTAAAGATTGCTCTTGATGGACTTAAGCAGGCTCATAGGGTTATATGTTGATGACATGTTCATTACTCGAAACTCCACCATTGTAATTGATGAAATTAGAAAGAACATGCAAACAAATTATGCACAGACTAATCTTGAAATCATGAAGTTCTTTTTGGTATTCAAGTTCATCAATATCTCTCGGGTATCTTCTTATATCAACAAAGATTTACTTCAGATATACTAAAGAAGTCTTGGTTTAATCAATGTAACCCTTATTGACTCCTATGCCCACAAATGAAGTATTAAAAAAAGAGTGATGAAAACTATGTGGATATAATCCAATGCAGGTCTATTGTACATGGGTTCCTTGATGTATTTGTCTAATACCCGACTAGATATAACAAATGTTGTGAATCTTGTAGCCAGATTCATGCACCCTCATCTGCAAGTAGTTCACTGCATTCTTCACAACATAAAAGGTACTCTAGACTATGGGCTCAACTACAAGCAAGAAGAACAATCGGAACTACATGACTAGGGATCCAATGTGGATGATAGAAAGATGAGCACAAGTGGCCTTCTATTCTTATTAGGATCAAAGACTATTGCTTGGGACGACGTACACAAACAGCCATTTGTAGCATTATCGACAACTGAAGCAGAGTATATGGCACTGATCAGCACCGCTGCTTGTGAATGCATTTGGCTCAGAAGAATTCTCGGTGAGATTAAAGGCAAAGAAGAATACAAATTGACAAAAATCATATGCGATAATACCCCTACCATCTTCCTAGCAAAAAAAACTCTATTACTCGGAGGAAAAGCAAGCATATTGATAATTTGATATACATACGATTTCACTTCACTCGCAATCTAATCGAAAAGGAGAAATAAATGTCGTGTACCGTCCTATTGACAAACAATAACTCACAGATTAGTTCACAAAACCTCTTCATCGTTCTCGATACGCAGACATGCGCACCGGAATAGAAGTTGGAAGACATTAGACTTAAGGGGTAAGCTGAAGCTACCGCTGTACGTAATCCTTGACCAGCTTGTTATGTAGATAATGTAAAGGAAGATTAAACCTGAAGATATATATACTACATTATGCAAGTAATACAAGGAGAAGGATGATGGTTTGCAAAAACAAAACTGGACTCATTTGCTGCTGCTACTCCCTGCCCTCAAGTTGATGTGAGTCTACTGTGAGGTTGCAATTAGTTCAAGCTGATTTGTCAATTTCTTAAGAATGGTAAAGAAGAGAAGAGAGCAAGAGGAAGATATCTTTGACATCACATTGTACCGCGCAACGTTGAGGAATAATATTTGGTTTCCTTCTCATTGGGCATCCAAAGATGTTTACATAGACCACATTAGACGGAGAAATTAATTAGATCTTCCACCTCTATGCAAGCATTAATTATGTCATGTTACAATATTTCCTTAGCAAAATATATTAATTATTCTATTACAAAATACATTAATTTGCATACGTACGTTAAATGATTGAGATAGCATCCATATGCTCATAAAAGACGCATGATATTTTGATTCGCATGCATGCTTCAAATAAATACATTTGGTAAGCATTCATTGGTAAGAGAGAAAGAGAGAGAGGAGTTGCTCTTTGGATTAATTATGGTGTCTAAATAATTAATTTATTCAAATATTTACTATGATTTCTCTTTGTATTAATTCTATAAATATTTCAAATTCATGTAACGTTACTTTCCATTCTAATTCCAAATCCCCAATTCCGCTCCAACCTTCCAAATTAAGATCAAAAGTCATATAGAGAGCACATAAGCTATTGAGAATGAATAAAAGATCATATTTTGTAGATAAATCAAAATGTTAATAGCACACTACTTCTAATATGCTCAGTAAAAAGAACGTGAAATGGTATATTTTGATGTAAATTTCAAAGAAATTATGATGGTGGGACAAAAAAATTCATATGTTTCTTCAAAATTAATATGATCTACACCAAAAACAATACATTTCACATTCCTGCACAGAACAGAACAGGCCCGAAAAAAAAGGTAGCGGAACCTTAGCCATTTGGATTGGCAGCATTAGAATCTACATTAGCCAATATCTTCTCCCTCCAATTTGCTCCCCACATCTTCGCCTCGGCCACCGCTCGCTCCCTATCCTTTGGAGCCGAATCCTGGTCAACCAGGATTGTTTTGATCCTCTCCGCTTCCGGCATCCTCCCGTTCTCATCTTTGCCTCGCTCGGTGGTGGAAGCAAGCGAAGTGTCGGGATCATAAGGATGGGATGCGAGGTAGGAGAGCGCGGTTACGATATCTGTGACTGAAGGACGGGCGGCAGGATGCTCGTGAATGCACATCGACGCCACTGCAAGAGCTTGGTAGAGCCCTCTTGTAGGGTACCGTCCATGGATACGAGGGTCAGCGAGCTTCGAGAGCCGCCTCCTGTCACTAAACAAGGGCCTTACCTGCAAACGAAAGGATCATGATGAAACTGAGATCTTATTGCATGAAAAGAGTGGGAATGCAGCTTATTTTTATTGTCATGAAATATTCAACTTTATAATGTTGTGGTCATTTACAAAATAAGAAGGAATAAAGACCAACAAGTCCTCTCGTTACAAGTTGCACCCCTCTTAATTTTGAAATTACAAAAACCTCCCCCATAAGTTTTTACATTTCATAACATTCGTGCTCAAAAGTACTCCTTTGGAGTAAATCTTCAGAGGGGAACGGGCGTCTTTTTGTGCATGGATGTTATGAAATATGAACTTACAGGGGAGGTATTTGTGATTTCAAAAGTAAGAGCTGTGCAACCAGTAATTTAGCAAACTTAAAGGGGCAAGTCCCGGTAAATAATGGACCAAATAAGAATGAGAATTAGACCATTCTTACAGATATATGTTTTGAACTAGGGCCTCACCTGTAAGTAAAAAAAAGATTGCGATGGGGATGAATGTTTGCAGATCCATTCTCCAGTTTCAATTGATGATATCATCAGTTGGGCTTTTCTAATGTCTCCTATCGCTCTCTCTCCTACAAGTTGAAAAAGAAATATCAAAATATCTTGTTGTTGCGTGAAAGGAATTATCATATATACCTTATTACCTTATTATCATACAGATCTTTCACTCTCTTCTATGGTAATTATGTGAATTAGAACTTTTTTACTTCACAAATATATTATGTTTTAAGTTAATAATAGGAGGACATGTTAAGAAAAAATATTAAAGTGAAGTTCTATGTCAGTCAATCATGCAATGAAATATGAAAAATTCAAACTCACCCATGAAACAAGATTTTTTTCTCCATGTGCTCTCGAATCATCAAATGCCCGCCGTCCAGTGATCAACTCCAACAGTACAACCCCAAAGCTAAAAACGTCGGATTTAGTCGTGAGCTGCCCAGTCATAGCATATTCTGGGGCACAATACCCATAGGTTCCCATGACCCTTGTGGAGACATGAGACTTATCACCCGCTGGACCGAGCTTGGCGAGCCCAAAATCAGATAGCTTCGGCTGGAATTCTGCATCCAATAATATATTCGCTGATTTCAAATCGCGATAAATTACTGGTGGTCTGGCCACATTGTGGAGATAATCCAAGCCTTTGGCCGCACAAGCTGCAATCTTCATCCTTGTGTTCCAGTCAAGAGGTGGCTTGTCTGGAGGGAGATCTACATTAAAGAGAAAGAACAAATTTTAAACTAAAAGTCATTATATTTATGTAAAAAGACGAGCAACTTAATCACAAATGAAAAGTTTATAGCATATATTTAGCAGAAATGGTGGGCAGATATGGTGGGCAGATATGGGATCTACGAAATATTGATGAACAAAGGTTATGAATAACATGACCAACATTTATGCAGTCAAACATCAAAACCTAAAAGTCAAGAGGTTGATGCTTAATGTTCCATTAATTCATGTCCTATGTTTGGCTGATTAGGATTTGATGATAAGAAAATGAGTGGTGCCATCTAATGATTTGCTAGGTGTTTGATGGGTTATCCAATAATTACAGCAAATTCCAGGAACTAATGACATACATGGCTAAGTAAACAATGCCTTAATTGACATGTGTAGTTTAGATGGTTCATATCATATTGATTGATATTTGAATAACCTTAAAGTCTCAAGGATGATGAACAAAATAGTTCAAGAAAACTTATTACAAAGTATTCTTAATAAATTAGCTAAATTCCAATATACATAAATGCTTATATATAGTTTATAAGTATTATTATGCATACATTCCAGTAGATTCCCGGGAAGAAAAGAGAACGCAAAACCACTAAAAGAAATATGATTATGGATGGCGAGGTGAGAGGCCCAAAATAAATCAAAAAATTAGGGTACCAAACAATGACAAACAACTTTAGATACTCAAACGACAACACAACACACGTCGACATTACAAACAAAAGGAATATTTACAAGTACTCATTTCTCCCTCTCAAGTTGGGAGTGTATGTCAATCATTTCAAACATTTTGGGATAAATGTATTGTTAGCAAAGTTATCACACTTTCACCTTTTGGTATAAATGTCAGCAAGTTGATTTTGGGAGTTCACAAAGAGTATACAGAAGTAAAGATATTGACCTTGTCATGGTGATCTTTAATAAAGTGTCTATCCACTTCAACACATTCTGTCCAATCAAGTTAAATTGGATTGTGAGCAATGTTAATGGTTGTTTTGTTGTCGCACCAAAGAGTAATAGACTTGTCCTTTAAGATATCCGGATCCTGAATAATTGATTTCAACCACAATCCCCCGCATGCGTCTTGTGACACAGCTCTACATTCTGGCTCAGCACTAGATATTGCTAAAATATTCTATTGTTTGCACCTCCAGGATATAAGATTCCCACATGTAAATGAATAATATCTTGTAGGTGATTCTCTATCGACTTGGCTACCTGCCCAATCAACATTTGTAAAAACTTCAATTTTCAAGGGGTGGTTTGTTGAGAACAGAATCTCATGTCCTGAAAACTTCTTAAGATACTTCAAGACCCAATAAGATGCCTCTTATGACAGGTTCTGAAAGTGCGCATGAATCTACTTAGAATGTCCATTGTCAACGACATCGGTAATAATGTGAGATATGTAAGTCTCAATCTCTGGTAGCTATAGGAGTTGATTTGTCTATTTTTGTTTCTTCATTAATTTTGTGATTGGCCTCCATAGGGGTATCCGTAGAAGCACATCCAAGCATATTGGTTTCTTCCAGAAGGTCAAGAACATATTTCCAGTGTGGTATAAAAATTAACACAAAATCAATAGGTGGTTGAGGCACGGCCCCAAATGCAATGCAAGAAAACCACGCTGAGTGTAATGGAGCCGCAACTAACCATATAATGAAATTGTAAGTGAAAACACACAAACAAATGCAATGGACCTACAAAGACTCTAGGAGATACAAAAGATATGCAAGCACGCATGCAACACGCGGTCCAATGAACGGGAAGCTCGTAACATAAACCTAACTCATGCAAATGTAATGCGACAATCCACTCATGCAGTAATTCTAACAAGTAATTAATTAAATAATAAAACTTTAAAAATTACATAAGACAATCATAATTGATTACAATTGATTCTAATCAGGCAACGAATAATAATATGATTGAGAGTACTGAAGCAATGCATATTAGGCAAATAAGACATAAATTTATTGAAAAAACAAAGCAAATAATTTGAACAAAATATTACTAGCAATAAATAGGAGTACCCGTACCATGTAAACTAGAATGCAACTAAATTGCAAACTCGCGAGTGGCTGGCGCCGTCAATGGAAGAAGATCTGGTGGTTGTGTAAAGGTGTGGTGGATGTTGGAAAAACGCGAGGAGGCTATGACATGATCCCCTTTCCTTGTGCCCTAGACGAATGATATATAAGGGGGATTTAAGTTAAGTCATCTTACGGCCTTAAATGCAGGATCGGATGACTTACTGTAAATCCCAAAATAAATGATACGAACAGGGTGGATCTGGTCGAAGGAAGGCGCTTTCGCGCGCGTGTACACTAGGCCCGCGGGGAACGGAGACGGCATAAGCCTCGTGCAGCATTCGACGGGTCTACCATCTGTTTATCTTTAGCATTTATTTACCTTCGTTTTATTTGTGTTTTGTACAGCCATCCGGCCTATGCGGTCCTCCCCCTATATAAGAGAGATATGTGAACTTCATTATTATGTTTTTGGATTGTGGATTTAGAAAATGAAGAGGAGGAAAACCGACCCAGCGGTTCCCTGATGCCCTGGCCGCATATAGTGATCCCCTCCCCTTCCCGCTATCTCTCTCTGGCGCAAACGTTGTCGACCGCTCCACCCTCACCAACCGCAGCGCCCCTCGACCTCCCTTCGTGCAACGCTGTCCTCCCCAGCGTCGTGCCTACAACCCTCTCTGTCGACATCGCTTCTGTCTATTTCTCGTGTAGCCCTGTTTAGTGTCCCACGGTTCCTCCATGCGTGTCCCAGCAACCTGGCGCGTGACTGGTCCGGCGGCCGCCGCTGCGGAGCTCTCTGACTGCCTCGACCGGGTCGATATGACCCTGTTGGACCTCCAAGTTCTCGTCTGCAACATGCACACCCTCCTCGCCTCCTGTCCACCGTCTCTGGCTGCTCCACCGACCCCATCGCTAACTACCACGGCATCAGCCAGCGGCCCCGGTGATCCTACGGCTGGCGTTCCTCCTCTACACGAGCATGTCACCGGGTCTCTCCGCCGCATTGAACTGTCGGTCTTCGACGGGATCGATCCCCTGGGTTGGCTCGCTTCGACATCCAGGGAACGCACGCGACTCAAATGGTTCCACACTCCACAATCTACACGGAGGGCTCAGCCCTTCATTGGGTCTGTTGGCTCCACCAGTCGTAACCGCTCCACAAAGACGAGCTGATCCGATGTGATGACAGTCGTCGCGCCGGCAACCCCTATGAACTTCTGGGGCACGTTCCTCGCCAGTTTGCGCTCGCACATCCATAACCATCTTCAGGTCCACGACCCCACCACCCTGTGTCGTGCAACGAAACAAGCCCGTTTCGTGGAGGCCGATTTTGTCGTCGTCGCCTCCACCCCAGTTGCCCGATTCACACCCCCCCCCCCCCGGCCACCACCTCCAATGGGTCAGGAAACCCCAGACCTTTTGCCAACACCCGGTCGTCCTCCACCACAGCCCCAGCCACCACCCCCAATGGGCGCGACCACCTCCCCCCCCCCCATCGGATCTCTCATCAAGAGTACCTTGACCTTCAGGGTAAGGACCTCTGCTTCCGCTACAAGGGGTCGTACTCACCAACCCATGAATGACCCAACAGAGACTTCCAGATGCTCTTTGGGGGGGGGGGGGCGAAGAAGAGCATAGTGTAATGGCCGACTTTGAGGCTCTCGAGCTCGAAGAGCAGGGGGCCAATACGGCCGATCCGGTCGCCGCTCCCACCAGTTGGAGGTCTCTTGCTACTCGGTGTGCGGCATCACCGGCATGTGCACCATGAAGCCCGCGGCCGCCCTAAAGAAGTTGACAGTGGTCCTTATGATTGATAGCGGTGTCAATCATAATTTCATCTCGCAGGACCTCGTGGATGAACTCCACCTTCCGGTGACTCCGGCCCCAGGCTTTCATGTTACCCTCGGCGACGACCGCCGCGCCTGCACAGCGGGACGATGCTTCGGCCTGCAGTTTCCCATCAGCACATACTCGGGCTCTGCGGATTCTGATGTCTTTGGCCTTGGCGGGTTGGATGTGATATTGGGCATGTCCTGGTTGAGCACGCCTGGGGACTACAAACATAATTGGGGGCGTCTCACGATGGATTTTGAGGCGTCGGTCGCAACTCATCACCTTCGGGGTGAATCCTTACCGGCTCATTCACCAGCCGGCCTCCGCTCCATTCCCCACATGATCGACCTGGATTCCAGGTCCTCCTGTGGCACATGGATCAGGGATCCGAACCGGTACCACCTCCTCTACATACAGATGTTCAGCGACTACTCAATGAACATTCGATGGTTTTTACCATACCGCACGGGCTACCTCCGGCGCGCGCTTCCGATCACAGCATCATCCTGCAGCCCGGGGTGGCGGCGGTCTCCGCCTGCCCTTACCGATACCGCCGTGACCAGAAGAACGTCATGGAGGCAATGGTGTCCGAGATGCTTAGCGCAAGCATCATCCAACCGAGTGCTAGCCCCTTCTCCAGCCTGATGCTGCTGGTGCGGAAGAAGGATGACAGTTGGCGGTTTTGCGTTGACTACAGAGAGCTGAACAAGCTCACTGTGCCAGATAAATACCTCATTCCCATCATCCAGGAGCTGCTAGATGAACTGCACAATGCCACCTATTTTTCCAAGCTGGACTTACGCTCGGGTTACCACCAGATCCACGTGCGGGCAGAGGACGTTCCAAAGACAGCCTTCCGGACATATGATGGTCACTACGAGTTTCTCGTCATGCCGTTCGGCCTGACGAACGCCTCGGCCACCTTCCAATCCACCACAAACGATGTGTTCTGCCCACAACTATGTAAATTTATCCCGATTTTATTTGATGGCATTTTGGTTTACAGCTCATCCTGGCAGTTCCACCTGGCACATCTCGCCACCGTCATCCACCTCCTTACCACCCACCAGCTCGTAGCCCACCAGAAGAAGTACACTTTTTGTCAGCCTCAGGTCGAGTACATGGGTCATACTATCTCTGCCGAGGGGATCGCCATGGACCCACGAAAGATCGGCGTTGTCCTGCACTGGACGACATCGGCGAGCTATCGGGTCGTACGCGGATTCTTGGGACTCACCGGCTATTACCACAACTTCATCCGCGGCTACGGGGCTTTGGCGGCAACTGACAGACCTCCTGAAGAAGGAGGTGCCCTTCCTGTGGGAAGCGACCGCCCAAAAGGCTTTCTACAGCCTACGGCGTGCTCTCGTGGCAGCACCGGTACTGAGCATGCCTGATTTTTCTCAGCCGTTCGTCGTGGAGTGTGATGCCTCGTGGAAAGGGGTCGGCGCAGTCCTCATACAGGGGGTTCGCCCCATCGCTTACTATAGCAAGGTCTTCACTGACCGGCGAAAGGTGGCTTCCACCTATGACAGTGAGCTAAGAGCACTTGTGTTAGCAGTTCAGCATTGACGCCCGTATCTATTCGGCCTCCCCTTCACCGTCAGAACCGATCTCCGCAGCTTGAAGCATCTATGGTTACCACGCCTACTTGAGGAGTTCCATTCCACACTGACAGCGGGGCACTCGGTGTCCTGCCCGACCTACCGCCGACTGGCGGACACCCTTCACTGGAGGGACATGATAAGGACAGTGTAGCAGTTTGTGGCCAACTGTCTGGTCTGTGAAAAGGCCAAATACAAGACCCCCGCCCCAGCTAGCCTGCTACAACCTCTTCGGGTACCCGATTGGGTTTGGGAGGACATCGACATGGATTTCATTATCCTCCTTCCACGTTCTCAGGGGTACGATTGTCTATTGGTGGTGGTCGACTGTCTCTCCAAGTACGGGCATTTCATGCCCGTCAAACACCCCTGTACTGCGAGCTCGGTGACCAGTCTTTGTTGACGAGATCGTTCGTCTACACGGGTTCCCTCATTCCATTGCCAGCGACCGGGACCCGGTCTTCATGAGCACCTTCTGACAGAAAGTGTTCTGTTTACAGGGGACCAAGCTACGGTTCAGTACAGCATATCACTTGCAGTCCGACGGACAGACGGAGATCCTCAACCGCTGTGTGGGCACCTACCTTTGCTGCTTTGCTACCGAGCAGCCCCGCCAGTGAACCCAATGGGTGGCATGGGCAGAATTATGGAACAAAAACGCCTACCAGTTGGCGGCAGGCGGCACCCCCTTCCAGACAGTTTATGGGCGCCCGCCCCCACCAATCCTGATCGGGCTCGCCGGGGAATGTCAGGTCCAAGCATTAGCAGAGGACCTACAGGATCGGGACAAGGCTCTACAGTAGTTGAAGCATCACTTACACCGCGCTCAGGAGAGAATGGCCCCGCATGCCAACCAACACCGCCGAGAGGTTCTCCTCTCACCGGGTGAACATGTGTTCATTAAACTGTGATCGCATCGTCAGAGTTCCTTGATTAGTCGCCTCCACTCCAAGCTCTATGTGCGGTATTTTGCCCCCTTCTTGGTCGTGGAAAAAATAGGCGAGGTAGTATCCACCCGACAGCCGAATCCGTCTGGTATTTCATGTGTCTCAGTTGAAGAGGGCATTGGGAAACCACCCCCTCCAGACCACCCTGCCCGAAGGTCTGATTAGTGAAGCCACCCCATGTTACGAGCCTGAAGCGGTGTTGGGCACCCGCACCGAGCACGTCCAAGGCCAGCCTGCAAGATAGGTTCTCATTTCGTGCAAGGGACGGGCGATGGACGAGGAAACATGGATCCTGGCAGAGGAAGTGAAGGCCCAGTTTCCAGCTTTTGACATTGAGGACAAGGTCGTTATGAACCTCGGAGTAGTCGATACGAACGGGGCGGATCTGGTCAAAGGACGACGCTTCGCGCGCGGGGAACGGAGGCGGCATGAGCTCCGTGCAGCATTCGACGGGCCTACTATCTGTTTATCTTTAGCATTTTATTTACCTTCGTTTTATTTGTTCTTTTTACGATCAATCGGCCTATGTGGTCTCTCCTATATATGGGTGATGTGTGGACTTTATTATTATGTTTTTGAATTGTGGAATTTAGAAATTGAAGAGGGGTAAAACCGACCCAGCGGTTCTCTGTTCCCTAGCCGCATATTGCAATCCCCTCCCCTTCATGCTATCTCTCTCGCGTGCGGACTCCAACCGCTCCACCCTCGCCAACCGCAGCACCCCTTTATCAATGTAGGTCCAAAAAATATTTTAAAATGCGTGAAGGTATGAAAAATCATGACAAACACGATGACGGTCTCCAATCACCCATCTAACAACCCAAGTTGGTTCCTCTAATGTCACGTAAACAATCTCCATCGAAGATCCAACGGCTAGACCATGTCACTTCTTCAACTTTCCTAAATCTTTAACTTCATTTTTTGTGCATAAATGTACTTTTAGATGAGTGATTTCCACAATATCATTCTTGGTCACGATGATGTCATCCACAAATACAATGAGAACTGACACCTTGGTTTCTCTCTTCTTACAAATAGGGTGTGATAAGCATGTCCTTGTTCATAGCTTAAATGTATCATGGTTTTATGAAACCACCAAAACTAAGCACTCAAGGATTGTTTTAGGACATATAGGGATTTTTTTTTAGATGAACAACTTTCTCGATAGACCCTTCTCGAGAAAAATCATGGAGAAGCTTCATGTAGACTTCTTCCAATTCATCATGCACGAAGGCGTTTAAAACATCTAATTGGTGTACGTCTTACCTATACATACAACACATGAAGCACCAGAATATAGTCTATTTTTAAAGTAGGTGCAAAGGTTTCTTGATAATCAATTCCTTGGGTCTGGGTGTACTCTTGAGCCACTACTCGAGCTTTATATTGCTCCACAATCCCTTCTTCATTCTGCTTAATAGAAAAGACCCAATGTGACCCAATCGTTCTTTTTCCTGCAGGAAGATGTGCAAGTTATGTTTCATTCTTGTCTAAAGCAGACAGTTCTTCCTCCACAGCTTCATGTATCTTGATAACCTCCTGTCAATTCTTAGAAATCATAATAAGGGAAATACATGAGATAAAAGTTTTGTGAGCACAAGAGAGATGATAATACAAGATAAAATTGGCTATAAGATGTTTGGTGCATCATGTGTTGCATTTAAGATGGGCAATAGGAATATAGAGGTCATCATCAGAATCTGGAACTGAAACAGACACTTGCAGAGGTTGAATATCATGGGACTGTACATGCTCAGCATCACGGGGCTTGCGAGAGTATGTATGCAGCAGAGGATGCAACATCCATGAAGGAATAGGAGTAGGAAGGATATCTAAAAGGATGTGTGAAGAAGCAACAAAGAAAGGGGATTGTTATAGGTCCCGTCATCAGCGTCGCTCGTCTTCCCCTGATGAGGATCAAAGTAAAACTCCCCTTCATGATAGGTAACATCAATGATACAATGAAAAAAAGACGAGAGGGAGAGTGATAGCATTGATAAACCTTAGTGGTAGAAGAGTACCAAACAAAGACACATTTGCGAGAGCATGCACCCAATTTGTCACGATGTGGGGTGTGAACAGAATAAAACAGACGCACCTGAATATACGAGAGGAAATGTGAGAAGTGTGAAATAGTGTTTAGTAGAAAGGAGATTAAGAGAGAAGCATATTGTAGAGTGTGTGAGGGAAGATGATTAATAAGATGGGTGGTGGTCAAAACAACATCATATTAAGACTTGGGAAGGTGTATGGTAACTAATAGGCAACAGGCAACCTCTAGCAAATGCTTATTTTTCTGTTCCACAACTCCATTTGAGTGGAGGTGTGGACAGAAGTGGTCTGCTGGAGAATGTCGTTGTCGGAAAGAGACGTGTCAAATAATTTCTTGTCATTGTACTCACCACCATTATTGCTACACAAAACACGAATAACTCCCTCAAACTGTTTCATAATTATTTTATGAAAGGTACAAAAGCAACTAAACACTTCACTTTTCTTTGTAAACAAATAAATTCATGTAATATAGAAAAAACAATCAATAAAAGTTACAAATAAACAATATACAGATAAAGATAACACGGAGGAATGGACATAGACATCAGTTAAAGGGAGAAAACTAGGTAGAGATAAGTGGTTTGCACTGTGACGAACATATATCATTAGTTCACAAGCATCACAAGAAAAATACTTAAGCAAACAACTAAAAGCGGGAAAACATTGGTAAGATACAGTGGGGAGGGATGCCCAAGACGTTGATGTCAAAGTTGGCAAAGGAGGAAGGAGCACTCGGGGTCAACTGCTAGTCCAACAAGTACAGTCCGCCGACATTCTACAACTACAATATTCCACTTCGCAGCCAAATCCTAATAAACACAAATGTCGAGAAAAAGTAACATTGAAGAGAGAGAAAGGACAGAAGAACGAGGAATTGTCTCTCTGACAATAGGGGAAAGAGATTTATCAGTCGCAAAAACTTTATTATGATCGGAGAGAGGAGTGTAAGGTAAAACATAATGAGGATCAGATCATATGACTGGTAGCCCCAAAGTCTATGATCCATTCAGATCGAGATGTAGATGCAGCATGTGCACTCGAAATACCTGATGTGACAAAGGCAGTGGTAGAATTAGCGATCGCGGAGTCTGATTATGGTAATTGTGTCAGTCCTGGTTCCAACCACGATGAGCTCACATATTTGCACTTATATGCTCATTCCACCATGATATAATGGTGACTGTACATGAAGTAGAGACATGTGAGAGATTCCATCAATATGATACCTTGACTGTGAATAGCATGTGAGAGATGACCTTAACCATTCAAGACAATTTGTATCATTCAATGCCGTTGTAGTAATCTTCAGCAATCCTGATTGTTCGCAGCTCCAAGGAGAGTCACGCATAAGAACAATCTGAGGATCAGACGAGATCAGACGAGATATCTAAATAGTCACCCATGGTAAAGGAAAGGGCACCCTACCATAAATAATCAATAGGAAAAAACAGTATGAAGAAGCATCACATCCTAGGAACCCCATTAGACCAAGATCCACCAAAGAGTCACCATGGGATGTGTCCTTGACATCTTTGACGGCTGTCATGAAGGACAAACTGTCGAAGACCACATGATGGACGGGTGGAGAGATGTTTGAGGAGCCATGGGCTGGAGGGAAACTGTGGTCGAGGAGTTGCAGCCCCCTAGGAGTGCTAACGAGGAAGTTGTTCCCCTCCTGGAAGTGATGACGAGGAGTTGCAGACCATGGAAAGCACCGGAGGGGAGCTGCAAAGACATGGAAGAGACTGCAAAGAAGTGGGAGGCGTTGGCGAGGAGTTGCAGTCTCGCCATAGTCGCTGACTAAGAGGCAGTGAGGGGTTGTGAGCTCCGTTGCATCTACTGGAGAGGCCGGCAAGAGACGGAGGCGTGATCAGGATCAAGCAGCAAAGTCACGCAAGACAGGATCGAGATGGGAGGCAGAGCTGGGATTGGGAGGCTCGCTCTAATACAAATTGGAGAACCATAAAATATTAAGATCAAAAAATAGAGTAACATACACTGACCTAAGTCCTTATACACAGATGAACACAAAACGGGACACATGACATGTCACGTGATGTTACAAACAAAGGAATATTTTTAAATACTCATATTCAACTTGGCAGACTATTTTGGAAGAGTAATACTTAATAGTGAGTTAATATATTAAAAAATTATCTTCCTAATTTAGTGTGTCAATGGAGTCTATATAAGGGTGCGCTATAAAATGATGGAAGTCATCTCATTGCTCATATTTATCCTCGGCCTTATGATGGAAGAGAAAACTAGCCCTCAAGAGTTTGTAATTGGTATTGTGTCGGGTAATGAGCTTCTCTTTATTGTATCTAAGCATTATGCTTCCTTCGTCTCGTTTCTTCTTGTATGACTTTGCAATTGATCTAACCTTCCCTTACATTTGACCATCTCCTTTGGTCATAGACTATAGAGTTACAACTAGCACAACCATGGTGGAAAACTCTCTACGCCACTCACCACTTTCTTTGTTGCGTGGATACTCCGAGTTTTAATCGTATCAACGCAATGCTCGACGACAACATTGCCTCATAAAACCCTACCTTTTTCACCATTGCATTGGACATGTACCCCTTCTCCAAGCCTAGTAGTTCCTCATTGATCATCTTGACTCTGCAAATTGTGCCCCTTATTGTGGCCTCGTCGTCATCCCATGCTCCACCCTCAACAAACCAAGCTTTATGCCCTCTCCATGTTCGAAACCTTTGTTGATCCCACAAAGCACACTACTCCCACCCACTTTACGTTGCACCTTCAACTCAACAACACCCACAACTTTGTGCCCATAAACGACCAAGTTATCAGCCCCATCTGCCACAACAAGGTTCACACCCTGAGCTACTTCCCAAAGATGCCTCGGATTGCTTCTCCACATTCCAATGTCCCACATGCTTCATCATCTACAAATTGATGCGGAGCAGAGACGAGGACGAGTTTTGGGCCTGTTTGGGGCTGATTTGGTGACTTACCATATATGGCATGCCCGGATCGGCGATCCGACTCCGCGGATGCGTTCGAGTTCGCGTTGTGAATCAATTTCATATATTATTTCACTATGTTGCATTCATTTTATTGTATTTGGGTAGCCTCACCTCCGGCCAATCATAGTCGTCAATGGCGGGATGTCCTAATCTTCTCTTTATTATAAATAGACCTCTTAGGGGCTGATTTGAGGCATTGCAGAATTTGGAGAAGAAAATTCCCGGATTCCCGTGATCCCGTCACGGTGCCGACTCCGTGGAACCCTATGTGACGACTCCTAGGTTTGTATCTCCCTCCCCAATGTATCCCTTAGTCCTAGACTCCTTGCCCCTCTGAAACCCTCCCGCAACACTCCTATAGCCTCCAAAACCAGCCACCAGTGGCTGCCCTAATGTCCAGAAATCCAATTTTTTTCTATAACACTATTTGATGAAATTTACTATTCACCCCTATAGTTTTCCCCTCCCTATTTCACCACCGACCAACAGCAGTTCCGCCGCCCCTTACCTCCCTTTTGCCGCCGCAAATCACTGGCCAGCCACCATTCAAAACTGTCGGTTCCTCTACCCCCCCCCCCCCGACTCTCTCAGCCACCACCCTGTATTCCCCTACAACATCTTGCTTCCATTGCTGGAAACCACCCAGCCACCTCCACCACCTCCTCTTAGAGCCGCGACCACCCTGTATTCCCCCCTATAGCCACTTGTTTCCATTGCTGGAAACTACCTAGCCACGCCACCCCACTGCCTCTAGCCACACCACCCCACTGCCTCCAGCCACCGGCCGCCTCCTTTGCCGTCCCACCACTGGTTCCTCCTCGAGTCACCGTCAACGCATTTTTGGCTCCGAAATTTTCATTGTCTTGGACATCCCACTACTTGGTAAGTTTTTGTTGTATTGGACGATTATTTTTCAGCATATATTTATTGGATTGAAAATCATATTTGTTTGGATATATTGTATTGTGGTGGTTTGCTTTTAGATTATTATTGTGATTTGTCGGGTCTATTCGTCGCGCGCTCTTGCTTTGACCCTTCACGCGAAGGAAAGCCTAAGCTTGCTTCGCCCTAATTATTTTGACTTGCTACGAATTTATTTACGTGGGATATTGAAATTATTATATAACGGTGTCTTAATCCGTCGGGTTTTGCATAGCATGTAGGGTTAGGTCGTAGATTTTCCGCCGCCTATATATTCGCCCTGCGTCACAAATATTATGCCCCACACTCCTTCCCAAACACACTTAACGACATATGGCAAGCCCACCCTACTTTTCACTCTTAGCATGCTCTGCAAGCTCAGCCCCACAATCAATCTTTAGGATCCATTCATGCTAAATAACACACTAATTGACACACCCTGCACATATGGTTGCATTTGTGCCTCTCATGACTCTAGTTACATTCAAGCCTCACCTATCCACCACCTCCAATGTGCCTATTAAGAACACAAAAGACACATCCCTAAATTCCTCCAGTCCTACGTTGACAGCACGAGGGAGTCACACAATGGCACCCCATCCACTACCAACACCCTTATCTGTCCCCGACATCGTCCATTCATGATCGGCCATATTATATGCACCGCCAAAATTCTTAAGGTCAAGACAAATGGTTTAACATCACAATTACAATTTAGTTAATGTGTGCCAACTTCTTTCTCTTCCCATTACCTTTGGAACAAACATGGTTTTTTTCCCGAAGGAATGCATTATTGTGTTACACATCAGGGGTACTCTCACAAAAGCAAGGAAAGAATGCAGAATTGTGATCTTAGCATATTGAAGACCGCTACAATATCAAAAGAAAATGATTAGGGACGGCGGTCTATTTTGGAATAGATAAATAATTAATAGTCAATTAATATATAGGCACTTGTTAGGCTTTGTGAGAGTTTAGTCACTAGGCATGTTAAACGGGGGAGGGGTAGACCAATAAAGACTTGGAATGAAACTATAAGGAAAGGCATGATATACTTAGGCAGTAGTGAGATTATGACGAAAGATAAGACACAATGGCGACAAAGGATCCATATAGCCGACCCCACTATAGTGGGATAAAGGCTCGAGTGTTGTTTAATATATCCAATAACTAATCATTTTTATTTACCATGCCTAAGGATTCTAATATATGTGTTACATAACTGTGGAGGATATATCAAATCTTGTATTTAATCTTTGGCCTTACGCTTGGAGAAACAACAAGCCCTAGAGATTTTATAATCGGCATTCTATTGGATAGTGAGCTTGTCTCCTGATTATCTCACAGTCTATTTGATTATATTTTTTTTGTCTTAGGTGATTTCTGGCAAACAAATTGTAAAGAGGATGACATTTAAGAAAATGATTCAGAGTTCTTGCCCACATTCCTACTAGCAACTAATCCCAATAATGGAGCACTAGAAAATTCATGAGCAAAAAAAATCTTAAATATCCTTGGGTTATGACACGTAAAACTATCACAATAAATAAAAATTATGATTGAAACAGTAATAATTAGTATTGACATAATCAAAGTGAGTAGATCGATCAAGTGTCTTAACTTCACTAAAAAATGTTGGTCAAACGACCAAAAACTATTTAATTATATTTAGAAAAAATTCATATATGACGAATATACATTAATTGATTATGAGTTAACTAACAACCACACATGAGACAAACTCCGCAACATGTTTATGCATTTAGTTTTCTGACAAGACTATACAGTGCAGGTAGTCCCCAACCAGGGAGGCCTCGGATATGTTTTGTGGCCGTACTTCCATGGAAGGCGAAATGAAGGAGCATACTAATACTGTGATACATGAAGCTTCCTGATGCGGCACAGGCGTCACACCTGCCCGCCACCCTGGAGTCCCACCGAGGGCCCACCTGGAGTCAGCACCAGACAGCTTTCATCAGGGTTGCGGCCCGTACACCCCAACCAGCTCTCCGCCATGGAATCACCATCATGCGGTAGGTTGTTGAGACCGGGACTCGATCCCCGTACCTCCTAGATAAGAGGCCTTCACCAGCACTCTCGTCACCAACTGAACCGCGGCCCTGATGAGAGTGCTGGTGAAGGCCTCTTATCTAGGAGGTCCGGGGATCGAGTCCCGGTCTCAACAACCTACCGCATGGTGGTGCACTTTTATGATGCGGCACAGCGTCACACCTGCCCGCCACCCTGGAGTCCCACCAGGGGGCCCACCTGGAGTCAGCACCAGGCAGCTTTCATCAGGGCCGCGGCCCGTACATCCCAACCAGCTCTCCGTCATGGAATCACCACCATGCGGTAGGTTGTTGAGACCGGGACTCGATCCCCGGACCTCCTAGATAAGAGGCCTCACCAGCACTCTCATCACCAACTGAGCCGCGGATCAGTTGGTGATGAGAGTGCTGGCGAAGTCCTCTTATCTAGGAGGTTCGGGGATCGAGTCCCGATCTCAACAACCTACCGCATGGTGGTGATTCCATGGCGGAGAGCTGGTTGGGGTGTACGGGCCGCGGCCCTGATGAAAGATGCCTGGTGCTGACTCCAGGTGAGCCCTCTGATGGGACTCCAGGGTGGCGGGCAGGTGTGACGCCTGTGCCGCATCACTTCCCATATTGGGCAGCAAGGAAAATACTATTGCACAGATTGCCTTCGTTTCATCTTATGGGATCTGCCTAACTGTGATTTGTCCAATTAGAAAAGGAGAACCTCAGCATGTCATGGGATCATTTCAAGCAATAGTACAACATGACATTCGGGCCACCGTTATGTGCCAAATCCAGTAGGTGAATTTATATCCTTGAAACAGACAAGGTCAGTTGATGACTGACTGCTTGGAGAAGTTCTAAAAGCTCCACACCAGAGCCGCCACTATCTTGCACGAGCATCATGTGTCCATTTTTACCGCTAGCTTACACGATTAATTGTGCCTTGATGTAGAGTTTGGAGCTCTCTGGGATTATATTACGACAATAAATCTGGCTCGGATTTAGGGCTGATTTTGAATCGAGTTCAAGTGATTTAGGCTCGGCTCGATATCAAAAAATTTGAGTCGAACTCGACTCAAAATCGAAATGGCTCAATTCCGAGACAACTCAAAATTGAATTGAATCGACTCAAAATTGAGCAATTTCTCTTGCTTTCAAGTAAGCTCGAATTAAGTTAAGCCGGCTCGAAATTGAGCAAATGAAGCCCTTGAAGGATTTACTCCTTTAGTTTAGGTTTAAACTTTAATGTTTTTATTTTTAAAATAACACCGTATTAATAATATATTATATTTTAATCAATTTGAGTTTATTCAAATCATATTTCAAGCAATTCGAAGTAAGCTCGAAATTGATTCGAAATGTGATTCGACTCAAATAGAGTCGAATCATTTGTAATTGATTCTGATTCGGCTCAATATTCAAGCAATTTTTGAACTACTTTTGAGTTTTTAATAATATATGCTCAACCCTACTCGGATTTGCAAAGACTACTCATGGATAGGTATTTTGAAGGCAGACGCGGAGGTTCGGCTAGTAAATCCAGGCTGACCGCCTAACCTCTGCCTCGCATACGAATGGGGATTGGAGACATACCCCATTTTTCAAATGGTTGTCACTGGAGGAGATGATTGAGTAAAAGACGAGGGGCGTGTGTTTCAATTGCAATGATTTGTACACCACAGGGCAAGATTTTTCTAGTTAGAGATGGAGGACACAGCCGGGCAGGAGGATAGTACAAAGCCCAATGACCCAGAAAATTTGATCAATCATATCACAGACGCTCACTTCACTTACCATGTAAATGGTAGTGCAAGTAACCAACAAGGATACTCACCTTGGTATACTCAGAAACATGTATAATTTCATCAGTAAGAATGTGGCTGGGGAGTTGACATCATCATGCATACACACAAGAAGTTGTGGCCAGCAGGGAAAAGGTACATAGTCTTGTTATTTTGAAGGGGCGCAAGTACATGTGGGAGAGGGTTACTTCACAATTGATCTATATGTCATTCCTCTCCAAGGATTTGATATGGTTCCAGGGTTGAAATGGCTGAGAATTATGGGGCCAACTATTTGAGAATTAAAGACAATGGTGATGGAGCAGTTGCGAGGGAAGAGCATCACCTAGAAGGATATATGTGCGTCAACATTCAATCGGTGGTGAGGAAAACATGGAATGACTAATGAAGAAATTTAAAGACGTGTTGAAGAGGACCAAGGGCTCATCCCCACACTGCAAGACGGACCACCATATATGTCTCTTTCCAGGCATCCTGCTTGTAGTGGTTCCACCTAATAGGTGTCCTTCCACCCAAAAAGATGAGATCTAAAGGCAGTGCAGCACAATGATTCAAAAAGGCACCATTCAGCAAAGAAAACCATTTTTTAATCCTCGTGCCACCTGGCTCGCAAGGTGGATAACATGTGGATCTTCTAAATGGATTATTGTGAGCTCAATATAAAGATAAAGATAAATTTCTTATTCCAGTTTAGAGGAGCTCCGAGACAAGTTGCATGAATCAAAATTCATTTCAAAGGTGTTAGGGCTACTATCAGGCCTGCATATGCATCACCAACATTGAGAAGATGGCCTGCCATAAACACCATGGGCACTTCAAATTCACGATGATATCATCGGCTTCACCAATGCACTTGTCATTGTTGCATGATGTATTTCATGATCACCTGCACAGATTTGTACCAGTTTTCTTCGATGAACAAACATTCATTTGGCAACAAACCAATTTCTTTTTTGGGACGTGTGGGGCACGGAGTGATAGGATCGCGGGTAAATTTAAGTAACACCAATCGCAGCGGAGAACACGGTCTCATAAATTTGCTTTATATTAACAAGCTTGGAAACCCTCATGGGGAATAAAACTCATGCATAACCTGCCACCACAATTATACAGTGCAATAATAAAGAGAGGACTGTGTGCTCCGCTTGATCCTCTACCGGCCAATACTACGAAGCACACTGACATGCATTCATCACAGAGACTAGCGACCTTTCCTTAGCCACAGAGACTAGCGAGTTTTCCTTAGCTCCTCTAGAATACAAAGAAAGTACAATAGGAGGTGTAGGGTTTGAGAGGGTGCGAAACCTCGACTACTGAATGTAGCCGGAAGAGGGCTGGAACGCCAAAGAGAGAGATCTCTCTTCCTTCGGGAAAAAAGAGACAAAAGCTTCACGATCTCGTCGGATCTCTTCCCGGTCGGCTATTCCACGGTCGCCAAACACAAGCCCGCCACAAGCACGATCGCTGAAGTAGGCTCCTCCAAGAGGATCGTCGCCTGACGCCTCTGAGTCGCCCTCTGAAATCTCCTCCAGAACTCGCTCGGGTGTAGCCTCTGAATCGCCCTCCTCTTCTCGCTGCTATAGGGGGGATCGCGAAAACTGTAATGGAGTCGGCCAACCCCTGCTCCCTGTGATATATGTGAAACCCTAGACCTGTTCAAATGAACCGGTCCAAATTAGGACCACAAAAATAGCAATCTCCCACTTGGGACTAATCCTCTCACAAACAACACATTTGCACTGCAAATCATGGTGGCAATACTAGTTATCTAGTATCAATCAACCCAAAGGAGTTTGAGCAAAACTCCATTTTCTCACCGGGCACAATCTTTGTAAACATGTCAGTTGGATTGTCATCCGTACGCATTTTCTCCAATCTGAAGATACCTTCTTCGATCGAGGAACGCATGTGATGATATCGCATTTTGGCCGCATCCAGCAGCCTAATTCCTGATTTCTCTGTGTTGTCCAGCCCTCCTCCCTCCTTCTGGAGTCTCTACCAGCCTCCCCTCACTCCCATAGCCTTTAAACATCCCCTACCAGCCACGACCAACCACTATCACCTTCCTACAATCTTTTTTGTCCTAACAGTCCCCAAACTCCTTTTCCAACCCCAAACAGTGGCGTTTACATTTCCGGACAGACACCACATAAACCGGCATCCAATACTTGGTGAGCTTTTATTTTCTACTGTTTATTCTTCACATTGTATGGATATCTGGTATTGTTAGTATTACTGGGTTTGAATTAACTTGACTGTTGTATTTCTTATTGACATGCAAAAGCTTTATTCGCTTCGCATTTTAACTTCAGTGTACTCTCAATTAACTTGTAATTGTTGTCAGTTTACTTTCATTGCATTTGTAATCAATTGCAATGCTTGCACGAGATTTTTAAAATTAATTATTTAATTACTTGTGCGTCGTAAAATACTTGCATGATTAAGTCATCATATGTGCATCTCATTATGGTTATCCTTCGTTAGTCCATTGGATTGTATGTTTGTATTCATTTGCATCTTAATTTCAGAGTTCATCGTCCGTCAATTACATTCATCGCATGTTCACGTGTGTTGTGTTTAGGGTTAGGGCATCGCATGTTGAACAAAGTCCTATAGATCTTGTGAGATAAATAGAGTTCTCATTTGTAACTTCCAAAACTCATGCTTCACCCTCAAAAATAGGGACTGAATTCTGAGAATATGAGAATGTGCTAGAGCTTGAGGACGTCATATGATAAAGAGCGTACTTTGGTGGATGAAATAAATGATTTCTGATACTACTACCTTAATCTTCTGATGGCCGAAAGCTCTTGATCTTCTAACTGTGATACCAAAATGATTTCTGATACTACTACCTTAATCTTCTGATGGCCGAAAGCTCTTGATCTTCTAACTGTGATACCGCTCATTCAAATTTAATTAATTTGCCTTTTGATTACAAGGTCATAACACAGCAGTATACAAACAGTAAAAATAAAGAAGGCACGGGAAGGCAATTTGGGAGAAAAACACACTTTTTGAAACCTTTTTATGTATTATATAGTACAACACCTCTATTTATAGCCCACATCCAGTACTTATTACTTTAGACATCATATATTATCTTATACCGTATACAAACAAAAAACAGCTTATAAAGTTCAACATCTTTTGCGGCTCTCTGGGTTTGTGCGCTTCGTATCTTATCTTATGCTGCTTTGGTTCTTTTGTGCTTCATCCTTGTCTTCGTCTTTGTTTTTCTTCTGCGCTATTGATTTTGTTTGTCATTTTTGATTCATTTCTTCACTGTTGGCTTGGACCCTGATCTACTTGTATCATTATATGCTTTCCATTTCTTTGCACTAGTTGGTATGCAATGGAAGAGTCCTCCTTGATTCTATTTGTTGAACTTTTTAACTTTCTATTTTGATTTTCTCCTATCAGTTAAATTCCAAAATCGTTCATGTGCCCAAGCGTAGTTCAGTACAAGACTCGTCAAGTTAAAATTAGAGCAATTGAAATCTGTATGTCAACCAAGTATTCGGCTTTGACTAGCTCTGTAGCTGTTTGTCCATAACTATTCTTAGAAAGTTTTTCAACTTCATATTAAAGAATAATAATGGAAAAATGGAATCAACATAAAAAACATAATAAGTCAACAAAATTTTGCTTAAGCTGTTAGTCTTCAAAAACAGCGCATGCAATAAAAAATAATTACTATCTGTAGAGAAGAATTATGTCAATTTCTTCAGTAGAAATCAATGCCTAGCTATCATGCTTTAATATAATTTCTCCCTAGTCAGACTACAGAGACAAGGGAACAAGGAAGCAAAAACAAAGGAGCATCATTCATATAAATTCGGTCATCCACAATTTAATATATTTTTCATGGGGTAATTTACACACATTTAATTCAAAAATCTTGAATCTAACATGACTACATAATTATATGATATCATTTGAGATGTGGATGAGAAAAACCTAAAGTTTACCATGTAGATGATTCTCCAATGATCCCAATGGCAGGTACTCATACACAAGAAGCCGTTGATCTCCATCTGCACAGTAACCAATCATATTTACAAGATTTGGATGATGCAATAAGCTGAGCATGAGGACCTCGACTAAAAACTCTTTATTTCCTTGGAGTCCATTCTGGTCTAGCAGCTTGACAGCCACAACCTGGTATTCCAGGAAGAAATCCCCATCAGTTTAGGGGAATAAAAAAATTCATAGAGGCTATGGAAAGTCACAAAATAGTTCTGAACATGAAATTTGTTGAACAGTTGAACTTGGGTTTTCTATAGGTTGGCATAGTGTTCGAGTAGTCTCCTTCAAATCCGAGAGCTAGACCAAGCATCTAACATCTAGTCAAATGTAATGCAGGAATCGAGGAATCCGCCAAAATCCCAAGGGATAGAGACAAGTGCGACCACGGTTCTCACTAAAATTATCTTGATCATAAGCCTATCTATTAGGCTCAGTTTAGTTTTTTCAACGCGATTTTACATAACCGTGCATTGTTGGCCAGATGGCTAAACCCTGATGTTCTCAACTTGTACTTTAACGCCCTCCCCATTAGTTGTGATAATATTTTTTGTAGAAAAAGTAGAATACGAAGCTCAAATTTATATTATTTAAAGAGTAAAGTATTTGTACACTTATATACAGGAGAGAGGAGTGATATCTTAACTTCAAGCCAAGATGTGGGATTAATCTATACATGAGAAGAATCTCCTAATTAAGAAGGTGGGCCTTTACGTGGGTTTATTCATAGTTCTAAATTCCCCGCAAGCTGGAGCATACAGATTGTAGGTATCAAGCTTGGAAATGAACTTTCAGTATAAGGGTCGTGGTAAGGCCTTGGTGAGGATATTAGATATCTATTTGGCAGCGGATATATGTCGCGGATCAAATTTGTGAAATTAAACTTTTTCTCGAATGAAATGAGAATCGATTTTGATATTCTTAGTATGTTCGTGAAAAACAGGATTCTCGCAATACGGATGGCAGCTCGACTATCGCAGTAAAGGACAGGAGGAGAGGGGAGCTAGACACCAAGACCAGTAAAAAAACTTTCCAACTACGTGAGTTCAAAAACGGCAAACGTCATCGACTGATGCTCCTCTATGTTGTAAAGGCGCGTGCCTAGGCGCGCCTGATGCACTGGACGCACCAGGCGCACGCCTTGCGTGCCATCCAGGCGCTCCTGGAAAATCCGGGTCTGATTTTGAGCCATGGCACTTTGGCAACCGGTTTGGTTTAATTAAGGGATTAGAATTTTATTTCTCAAAAGGAAGTCGAGGCTCAGTTTTTTCTTACCTCGCACCGTCAAGCTCCCGCCCGCACCGCTCGAAACCCTCTCCTCTTCCGTTCAAAAGACCTCCAGCCGCCGCTCCTCTTGCTCTTAAGGGTACGTGAGAATTTTGTTCATCTCCCCCACGCCGTCTTCCTGCTCAATTTTTGAATCATCTAAATTTTTTTGTTTTTTTTACTTTCGTCGAATTTTGTTCTCATTTTTCTTTCTAATGAGAGCATTCAGTTTCTAACAAAAATAAATAAATCAGCAGAGAGATCAGTTAGTGAGTTCGTGAGAAGTAACGATGAAATGAGAACAATTTGGTAGTTGGCCTTCTAAATTTGATATTGTAGAGATTCACAATAATGATGGAGCGGCCTACAAATAATATCATGATTCCTCATTTTATTTGTGTTTATGCATGTTCTTTTTTTGTGATTTAGATTGTTTTGAATTCAGTTAAATTCTCTAGAACCGTTAATATTTTTGTTTTTCTTTAGATAAATTTGCATTGAGCGAAGTTCTTTTGCTCAATATTTGCACAAAAGTGCACATGATGCATATAAAATCATATTCTTCTTCTTGGTGAACTTCAATGTGACTTATTTTTGCATTTTATGGTTACAACACACCTTATAAAAAAAATGCATCATTTTGATGAATCATAGGGTCAATGATGTACAACAGTGAACTGGGCTTCCAATTCACTGTTTTACAATGAACTGTGCTTCCAGTTCACTGTTTTACAATGAATTGGGCTTCCAATTCAGTGGTTTCCACTTTCCGCTTTAATTATGAGCATTAATTTGAATACATGTACACTCAAACATGCACACACACACACGCCTCAGCATGGCTAAGACGGGCAATATGCCCCAGGCACGCTGAAGCGTGCTTAGGTGCACGCCTTACCAGCTTCCAGGCGCGTCTGGGACTTTCAAGTTGTTTTCTTCAACCCATTTTTTTGGGAGATGGACAAAAACATGATCTCAGACGCACCTGGGGCACCCCTAGGCGCACTTGGACGCCCAATTCGCTCAATTTCAACGAATTGGGCGTCCAATTCGCTCAATTTCCTTTCCCCCATTTTTGCGCCTCACGTGCCTCAGGAGCGCGTCTGCGCCTTGCGCCTTGTGCCTACGCTCCAGGGCCCCTTTGTGCCTCGGTGCGCATTGCGCCTTTGACAACATAGCTCCTCCGTGGAGGAGCGTGTCACCATTGACTATTTTTGCTCTGCCAAGTGACCAGGTGTCCTCCAAAAAATGTGCAATGTTCATTCATAGACCTACGATCATCGAGGGAGCTAGCATAATTTGCATCAAAATAGACAATTAATGAATGGGAAGAGGAGGGCTTATACACAAGCACTTATCTCGGGGCATTCTTCATATACTAGATGATTCGCTCGACAGTTTGGAGGTGGGATATACGAGGAGCATGCATTAAGAAATTGGTCACACCAACCACAAATACGATGTCAGGTCGTGTGACGGTCAGGTATTTAAGTTTGCCAACAAGGTGACGATAGTACTCTAGATTAGAGAGAAGTAGATCCAAGTATGATGTATGGGCACAAAGCTTTTAGTTGGCATCCATTAATGTGTCAATAGGCTTGCAACCTGAGTCATCGTAAAGAAGATCGAGACAGTACTTCTTTTGAGACAAAAATAGCTCATCGGGTCAACAAGCTACCTCAATACCCAAGAAATACGTAGGCGGCCCAAATCTTTGATCTGAAAGTGTGAGTCCAAGTGCTACTTGAACACAGAAATTTCATTCAAATCATCGTTCGTGATGAGAATATCATCAACATACACAAGAAATATCCTTGTCTACTGGCCGACGACGAATAAATAAGGATAAATCTACTAAGCTCCAAGTGAAACCAAAATCCTGAACGACCTAACTGAACTTGTCAAACTAAGCTTGAGGGGACTGGTTGAGGTCATAGATAGATTTTCAGAGGTGGCAGACAAGAGACTCTCCAGTGGTTTCATAACCAGAAGGTTGTTGCATGTAGATAGTCTTTGCTAGATCGTTATAAAGTAATGTGTTCTTGATATCAAGTTGATGCAACTGCTAATGACGATGGACGGCCAAGAAAATCAATACTCGTACCGTATTCAACTTAGCGACTGAAGAGAATGTTTTTTCACAGCCAAAGTTATATTGTTAAATGAAACCGCGAGTCACAAGACGGGTTCTGAAGCGCTCGATTATCCCATCAGGAAGAACTTTAACAATAAAGATTCATTTACATCCTACACGGGATTGGCCAGGAGGGAGACAAGGCCCCAAGTATGTGATTGGCCCAGAGGGCATCCATTTCCTCATCCATCGTGGCCACCACCCCGGATGCTGAAGAGCTTCCTGCACAGAGGAGGGGTGGATATAGAAGAAAAGGAAGCCACAAACCAGTGAAGTTTTGTAGATAGGCATGGAAAGGAGACAATGAGAGAGAGGGTGAGCGATCGATGGGATTGCAGTTGGAGTGGGAGCCATGGGCAGATCAGCTGGATGTGGAGAGTTATCAATAGGGCCAAATGTCCCATGATAGTGGAATGAAAATGGCGATGAGTGCAGACCTGTAAAGGAGTAGGAGACAATGTCAGGAGCGGGGGTAGTGGTGACTGGTGAGTGAGTGATGGGGACGTTGGGACGCAGCATAGCAGCTGGTATGGTATCAGGAGTAGAGGAGTAAAAGGGTTGATCCTCGAGAAAGGTAACATCAGCAGAAACAACAGTTTTCCAATCGGTGGAAAAGTAGCGCACATGACCCTTCTGTGCGCTAGAGTACCCAACAAATATATACACAATAGCGCATGGAGCCAGTTTACCCATAGAAGGGTCAAGATGATGGACAAAACAAACAGTCTCGAAGATACGGGGAGTCAAGGGGAAGGGAGGTGCTGAACGAAAGAATATGTAGAAGAGTGTCGCAAAGTTTAGGATGACGAGGGGATGCGATTAATTAAATAGAATGCGGTGTAGACTGCGAAATGTCAATAGATCTCGGGAACCTGCATTTGAGACATAAGGGAACGGGAAATCTCAAGGAAGTGACGGTTCTTCTGCTCGATCACACCATTTTGTTATGGTGTATAGGCACAGGAGAGGATAATACCCAATGTATTACAAGTTTCCCGGAAATCGTGACTAATGAATTCACGTGCATTATCAGTTCGAAAAATTTTAATGGAGCGCGAGAATTGGGTGCGAGTCTCGGTGATGGAGGAGCGAAAAACATGTACTTCAGAGCGATCACGTAGTAAATACAAGTATACAACCATATTATGAGAGAATTATCATCAATAAATGCAAAAAAATAACAATATACAAATAAACTAGCAGTTTTATAAGGGCCCCAAATATCTGAATGATCTAAATAAAAGGGAGAAGGGCTCCTAAAACAATGAAGGTGGTACTGTGTTGTTTCTCGTAAATACAAGATTCGCATGAAAATTCAAAAAAAAAAACTTTTGTAGGACAGTAAAGGGAGCATGGCCAAGACATCGATGCATAGAAGTGACGGAGAAGAGAGTCGTGGTGGGAAGGTCTAAAGTGTAGAGCCCATTTGATATCGTCATCTACCAATGATACTCTGTGTCCATCAATCCTGCACCACAAAGGAGGAAAAGAAAAAGGTGATGGAGCAATCATAATCATGAGTAAGACGATTAACATAGAGGAGATTAAATTGGGAGTCAGGAACACGTAGTACAGAGCGGAGAGATATAGACAGAGTGAGAGGCACGTCTCCAGATCCACATGCCGAGGTGATATCTTCATTGGCAACAGTGATAAACTTATGACAAGTAAAGTTCGTGCACCGAGAAGGTTTTTGCAGAGTAATGTGATTTGTGGCGTCGAATACCACTATCCAGGAGCGACTATGAGAAAAACATGATATACCTCCGTTGGAGATAAAGGTGACGGAGTTGAAAGTCCGATTAACCAGCCCCCGTAAATGCTGGAGTTCCTCCTGCAAAGTGTCATTGTCAAAGCGAGATGAGGTAGGAACATCCACCGCCGGAGAAGCATGGTGTCCGAGGGTTAGAAGGTTGCGGTAAGAACCCATGTTTCTTGTATTATGTGGCCTCAATATGATTTATCCAAGCGATTACGGTCATCGCACCCACCGCCCCAAGACCTGTGGCGACCTCCACGATTTCTAGTAGGTGGAGGGCGAGCTTCGGGAGTGTTGGAGTGGGACAGGTGAGGGAGTCAACTAGACATTTGTGGGTGGATTTACCTTCAAAATCATAGAGCATATTGGGTAGCAAAATCAAATGTTTGAGGGCTAATGAATTCAAGCCTCGACGAGAGTCTTGTATTGGGTAATGAAGGATGTCAGGTCATCTTCTAAACATTATTCAACAATTTGGAGGTCCCTATTAAGGTCAAACAGATGTTGAAGGTCGTTTTTCCCAGAGTACAGGGACTTTAGTTCAACCCACAAGGACCGACTGTCTTATGGTGCATAGCCATGCGATATGGCTCACTGTCATGGAACTCAAGCTCCGGGTTTGAACTCTGTCATCAACCTGGAGCCATTGCTCGGTAGGCCAAATAGGTGGGTCGTGATTCAGATGATGAAGAAGACCTTTGCTCTGGAGTACATGGCACACTGAGTGGACTTAACAAATTTTTTTCTTCCCAATGAAGGAGATAACAGTAATCCTGAGTTCGTCGCGAACTTCATAGATGGGAGCCAATGTGAGGGTAGCTGGAATAGTGGACGAGGCAGAAGCAACATTCGTCATCATGGAGTCAGCAATGTCTAGTGTAAGGGTTGGCGATTTCATGAAGTGAAGGAGCATATGAGCTCTGAAAGGAGGTTCTATCGAACTCGGAAAGCAAGGAGTTCAACAAGTTTGGGCAAGAAGGGTTCAACGAGTTTGGGCAAGGAGGGTTTAGCAAGCGCGGGAGGAATGAGACTGGAAGCAAGGAGCCGACGCGAGCTCTGGAAGGGGGCTAGCGGCGAGCTCTGTGAGCATGAAGCAGTGACTTGAAGCGGGGAGTTGATGCGAGCTCTGGATGCAGGAAGCAGCGACCTCTAACGCAGGGATCTGGCGCGACCTCTGGATGCAGGAAGCAGTGACTTCGAAAGCGGGGAGTTGGCCGCGAGTTGAAGTAGCAGATGGACTCAAGCCGCGAGGATGATGAGTACTGAAAGCAGGAAAGTTGTGAGAAGGATGAATTAGAGAGCGGAGAAAGCTGAAATTAGGAGTGCCTGTGAGTGCAGGAGGCGCGATGTCTGCGAACACTGAGAGACATAAGTCGTCCAGCCTAGGCGGAAGAGGAGCGGATCCTATGGCAGAGGGAAACTACGAGTGTTGCGAAGGCAGACAACGAGCACACGAGCTGATGGGGGGTTGGCGAGTACGAGAATAAGATATGTGAGTACGCCAGCAGTCGGTTTGCCTATAAAAGGTGGAGCGGGGCTAATTATTTTGGGAAAAGGCTGAACACGGAAAGTTGGCGAGCGATCGTGGCAGAGGCTACGAATGCCTAAAAGAAAAATCTCAAGTTGAAAGAAAAGGCTCAATCGACGAGAGAGGGATTTCAATCGTCGAGTGTTCAATGTTAGAAACCTCGCTCCGGTACCATATAGAAAAATTAGAATACGAAACTCAAATTTTTATTACTTCATATTAACTAAAGAATAAAAGTATTTATACACATATACATAAGAGGGGGAGGGATATCTTAACTCCAAGAAAAATGTGAGACTAATCTATATATTAGAAGAATCTCCCAATATACCAAGAAGGTGGGTCTTTACATGGGTTTATTCATAGTATTTCTACAGTTCTCATAATGGTTGTTTGTTACGAAAACTCACTCTCGACAAAGAAGAAATTTATAATGTACTAAACCAAAATATGTGTTGATTCCGTTTGGAGGATCTCTTTATCGTAAATCCAAGAGTAGTTTCGGATCACGTTGATCGAAGAGCACTGGATAAACTAGGATTTTAACTCAAACTAAGCGCCAACTAAAATTCAGAATGATGAGTTTTGACTAATGTTCCCATGAGCCAATACAATAATGAAAAAGTTACCCAATCATCATTTCTCCTTGGTTTGTGGAATTGGGGATGTGATTACAAGGCAAATGGTTGAGGTTTTAACATCCCTTGAAGACTCTTCCTAGAAGGTCACATGTCGGAATGTCGGGAGGATTACCATCAAGTTAGTCGACTAACCATGTTGCCCCCATAAAACAATAACCAGCGACATTCATAGAATTGTTTGGCAAGATATGATGACATATTTCTTGCATCTTCACTAGAAGGGGGTGACCAAAACCTTTCCAAGTAGAGAAAAATTAGCATTGAATTTTATAGCACTAGCGCAATGCCGAAAATTTGTCCAATTGAATGGATAATTTGTAGATTTACGTCATGCTCTATGAGGACTCAACCTAAGAGTACGTATCCTTCACTCTCCTTTAGCCCATTCATCATGCTTTGACATTGTATCAAGAAGATTGATGGAGGTGAGGGGACAACATAATATATGCCAGCAATAAGGACAAACCATATAAGAATACATTAATGATTTTATGTGTCTCATTGGAGGAAATGGTAACTTTAATGAAGGTTGTCTAAAGATACAAAACACCATATTTGACGAACATTGGCCCTTCTCCATCATTAGCTAAACAAGTGGACTTTCCATGGCAATTGAAAGGAGTAATAGAAAAGAAGCCATTGAATCCTTGAGTAGGAGGGTGTTCACCAAATCCGAGAAAAATGACAACAAAGGACCGACAAAATGTAACCTTTAACTGTTACTTCATTAAGCCAACCTTTATTGCAATAATTGCATAATCAATGATCAGAAGAATAATAAATAATGAAACATCACTTGAACTTTTTCTAAATACGTTCAAAAAGAAAGGAGAGAAAGACAAGGGTACTTTCTTCTTGAAAGAGTAAAAAGTTGGAATTGTTAGACAATCATAACTAAAAATGGGTTAGACAATAACCCAATGTGTTTAGAAACTCGTCGTTAGCTTAACTTTTTGATAATAACAAGCTTATACTGCTACAAATATGAGTTTAAGTTGTTCTATGCAGATTTAACATTTTGATCTAATGTTGATCTATGAGATGACCTGATTCGGGAGTGGAGGAAAGTACAATTTGACACCTCCGTCTGCACAGAAAGTATGATGTGTAGTAGTGACGACCTTTTATGTGTCAGCTAACCAATGATGGGAGGGTTTCCTAATGAAGAAACATTATAATGCTTTCACAGCTACCAAGGAAACAATAAGACAAGTCATAAGGACCATCAATATGACCAGAAGTTTATGTTAATGCTTACCCACTCAACTGAAGAAGAATCGCCAAAACAATCCATCAAACAGAACAATTCAATCATTTTTCATATCTTGTTGACAAAGACTCCGAAAGGCAAAATTATATCCGGATGAAGGAGGTCAAAAAATAGGTGATAAAACTATGATTATCTCACCAGTTAAAAAGAAACACGAGGATCAAAGAAGGTCGCTAATACCACGAAAGGGCAAAAGAAGACTTGTCGCGTTGGTAGGATGGGTCATTCTCCTATTGCATCCAAGCGGGGGAGTCACGCGTCTAGATTTATGATTCCACAGGAGTGAAATCCTACAAAAATGAGGACCTCCTAGTCAAGGGATTAGATCATGGAAATGTGGTGGAACGTGGTCCTTGAATGGTTTGTTCTGAAGATATAATCTTTCAATGGCATGAGTTCTAATATCACACTATTGAGATTGAAGATATTGTTGGTAGACACGTAGTTGACCATGTTCCTCAATTGTAGTGATGCCAGACGAGTCTACAGGTGGCGGACAGATGATGCTCTAGCCCTACATGCAATGCGATTATTCATGCAACAAATGCAATGAACCTAAACATGGTCTAATGAATGGGGGATACATGGTTGTGTGACTAACAAGTAACCCTAAACGAGGTGTAGAAAAGTGGCCCTCATATATGTAGCATGCAAACGGAATGCGCAGAAAGAATAAAACAAGCAATACATAAATTAAACCAAATGCAGATAATCAAAGCGGTGCTATTTTATTTCTTTAAACAACACAAGGTTTGGTTTTCCTCCACGTGGAGGGCCAAAATAAGAGTATGCAGTGAATAGATTATGCAAATCACAAGAGTAATCCAAAGCAAACACCCATAATTCAAGACATTCAAGCAAGCCTGAAGATCACAGCCCTATATATTAATAAGGAGAACAAGATCCACAATACAAAATTGTTGGAATTATGAGTTTATTATTATATTAGTCTATTAGAGTTTTTAGGAGTTTAGTCGCATATCGTAAGTCCGGTTTAAGTGTCTTGTTGCAATGCTATAAATAACCCCTTTGAGGATGAATATAAATGCACTTCTATTTTCCATTTCTTCTCTTCCAACATGGTATTAGAGCAGGAATTTTACATTTCACGGTGGCTTCCTCTCGAAATATTGTTCCTTTCTCCCGTTATTTTTCTCCTTGACGATTCATGCATCTGCTCCCGTCGAAAAGATCGACTTCATATTTTGATGGGAGCGGCTTGTATTTCGCTCGACGACGATAAAGAACCCGTCGATTCGGAAGATCCTGTCGTGAAGGTCTGTCATTGATCCCGTTTGCGTTCTCCTGTACCGATCTCGCTTTCAGCCGCTGCTGCTTTTGACCGCTGACCCCGTCGCTTAATCATGTTGCTTTGGCGTCGTTGCTCCTAATCCCGTCAAGCCAGATCATGTGCTCGAGCTTCTCTCGTTGTTGTTTCTAGAGCTTCCACCGCTGTTGCAGTCTGCGTTTCTATCGCAAATCAACGCAGATCCAGTCGGCCTCCTTGCTGCACCAATCGGTCTCCACGACGTTAGATTTGGATGACGATCCCGGCAGCTGCATTTGTATGGGTTCTCTTCATGTTGCACTGCTTCCATATGTGTGCGGCTACTTGATTTTCCAACTGCCTCCAATCGCCTTTTGCTGTCTTCTGATGACTTTAGGTGCCTCCAGTCGTTGTACACCTTTTTTAGGTTGTAATATCCAGTGATGATGATTTTGTTGTGTGTTTTTCAGTTATTTATCTGTTCTGCTATTATGGTCTGTTGTTATGTCTATATACACGCGAAATTCCCATGAGGGGGAGTATTTGGGATGAAGGCGACTCGGATGATCTTTCCTGACCTTTTGCCTTCGTTCCACACGGCCTTTAGGCTTATGTTGTATGTGGTTTGTGTCTCTCCATATTTCTTTTGATTGGTCGTGTGTTGGGACGCGATTGTTGTTGGTATTCTAATCTCAGACGATTGTGTCGTGTGGGACCGTGTCGTGTGGAACTGTGTCGTGTGGGACTGCTTTTGGTGCGAATTATCCCCGACGGATTATTCCCGGTTGCTCGGTTGATGATTTGTTCCACTACTTTCGTTCACTTTCGCATGTTGTGTGTAGGTGAAGTTGGTTGACCGGTTTCCCAACGAGTTCACGTCATGTGTGGGTCCTGCGTCGTGTGTGGGTCAGCATCGTGTGTGGCTATGTCCCCGGCTTGATTCCCCGATTTGGAATTTCCCTTTGTAGCTCGTTTGATGCTTTGTTCCGCATTGCCTACCTTCACTGACATTGTTTGTTGTGTCAAATTTGAAGGGTCACCCCTTCAGTTTGAGGGGGAGTATTGGAATTATGAGTTTATTATTATATTAGTCTATTAGAGTCTTTAGGAGTTTAGTCTCACATCGTGAGTTTGGTTTAAGTGTCTTGTTGTAATGTTATAAATATCCCCTTTGAGGATGAATATAAGCTCACTTCTATTTTCCATTTCTCCTCTTTCAGCAAAAATAATACTCACGAAATAAAAGGGGTTGTAGCGCAGAGATCCGACATTCTAGGAGATAGAGACTGATGTCTAAAGGCAAAAATAAGGCTGCAATGTTGCTGAAATCAAGGAGGCAGCAGGGATTAGGCCAGTACAAAAGCCCATCCGGCCCGGGTCAGGCCAGGGCCTAACGGGCCCAGGCTTTTGCCACCCAGGCTCGGGCTCGGGCACCCTCTCAAAGAGGGAGCCCGCCAAGGCCCCCAAGGCCGGCCCGGGTCGGCCCGGTTATCAAATAGGCGGAAAATCCCGCCTAATAGGCAGGGTTTTTCGCCTATATAGGAAATCCTGCCAGCTGGAGGGATCTCCATCAGAAAATCCGGCCTGGGATTTCATAAATCCCAAGCGGGATTTCTGAAAACCCGCTAGCCTGGGGGTTGAGCCCAGTGCCCGGGCCTGGCACGGGTCGGGCACCGAGTTGGATTATGAGCTGATATGGGGCCTTGTTGAGCCCTATAGCCCGGCCTGGACCCGGGACTAGCCGGGATTTTACCGAACCGGGCCTGAGTCGAGCCCCTGGGCCCAGTCTTTTTGAAAGGTTATGAATCCAGTGACCGGAATTGAGGGATCAGAAGGAGGGGTCGTGAATCCAGTTACTAGGTCCTGGAGGGGTGTTGTGCGGCTGCAGGGAGGGGAATGAGGGTTCAGAGAGAGTTTCTAGGCATTGGCGGATTGGGGGTTATGGGAATATCAAGTAGGGTTTCAC
This sequence comes from Platanthera guangdongensis, assembly GCA_039583875.1. Lineage (NCBI taxonomy): Eukaryota > Viridiplantae > Streptophyta > Magnoliopsida > Asparagales > Orchidaceae > Platanthera > Platanthera guangdongensis. The sequence goes on from CM077152.1 coordinate 5,689,163, forward strand.
AAGATTGAAAACAGAGGGGGTCGGGCTTTCACGATAGGGAACTCACTGGATCCTGAAAGCAATGGTGTGGGATCTTGTTGGAAGCCTGGAAGGGTTCACGGGGAAGAAAATAGTGGAATTAACTGCAGTTTTAAAACAGAGAGTGCGGCGTGCTTGCTGGGAAACTTCACGAGAAAACAAGTGGGTTTCACGGTAGACTGAACACAGGGGATCGGGCTTTGATCTGCAGGTAATTTAATGTGAAGTGAAAACAAAGGAAGAAGGGAATTGGAAGGGGCTTGCTGGAAGGATTTTACAGGAGAGATTTTGATAGGGATCGAAGGATAGTGGAAGAGGATGCAAGAGAAAATAAAGATACAAACCTAAGGAGTTCACCTTAGGGTTTCGCAGTGCCGCACCACAAAAGATCGCCGGATTTCAGGAATTCTTTTCCTCCAAAATCAGCAATGAAGAAAATGGTTGCCCTCTACTCCAATTTATAATAAGAGGGCATTAGGGCATCCAGACATCAACGACTATGATTGGTTGAGAGTGTCACGTGCTTGATTTCACTAAATAATGACTGAAAATACAAAAGTAATATATGAAAAAACATGTAAACAAAATACGGACGCATCTGCGGAGTCGGATAGTCGATTTGGAGAAGCTAATATGGCAGAACGCCAATCGGCCCTGAACATGCCCAAAACTCATGCTCCACCGCAGGTTTGCGTCGTCGTTCCCCATCATTCTCCCTGGCTTGAAAGAATTCATCTTCTGTTGAATGGAAATCAACATCATCTCAGTGTATGTCGAGTGAAATTGATGTAGTTCATAGATCCATGTTGAAGGGAAAATAAATGCTCGACCAGACAATTTCAATGCATTGTAGGCAAGTACCTCTAACACCTACGTTTCACCTCCCCATAAATATGATGCGTTGAATACAATATCACACGTGGTCCCTCAATGCTAGACCAATAAGCCCTCGCATTATATAGAAGTCTAAATTTCGCAAATTTGATGCGACGTTCACCGAATAGTTCAAACTTCAAAATAGTCGAGATAATATTTCATGTTCACGAGTTAATAACTAAGAGACTTGGAAGTTGGGACTCGACAAACCGTCAAACGATGGGGAAACGACACGAAACCTACTGTTAGGGATCCGTGCTGGGGGATCGCTTACAAGCGCCGCAAGTCACGGGCAACGAGCGCTTGATCTACCTATTCCTATTTTTAATATTTATGCATGTAGTCTTATTATGTTTTAAAGACTCATAGTGTTAAGCCTATTTGAGGGGGCATTTTGGACTTTGTCATGGAGGACTATATGTGTTTGTGTGCGGGGAAAAGAAAGCAAACAAGAAGTTATTTTTAATATCTCGCTCTCTTATTTCTCTCCTCTCTCTCTCTCTCGTGTTCTTATTTCCGTCGAACCCTAGCAGCGACCCCCTTCCGCCCGCAACACGACGCCGCATTACCGCAACCAGCGCTGCCCCTGTCTCGCTTTGAAGATCGTTTCTCCCTCCTCTCCACCATTGCTCCCAAGGGTTCGAAGAAGGGATCCTCGTCCCTCCTCCTAGACCTTCCCCTCCAACGGCCGTTCACTCGCTCGCAATCTCGGGAACATAACACCAACATTGGAGATCTCTCTCGAAATGATGATCCATATAGTAATCATCACAAAGATAATTGAGTCATGTTGGGCAACACGATCCGCTCACGCGCGTGGGTAGGGGTGCAACTCGAATCGGTTCGGTTCGGCTCCACCCAAAACCAGGAACCGAATCATGTAAGGTCGGTTCCAAATTTTTGGAAGCAGAACCAACACACGGTTCTAAAATATAGAACCAGATCCGAGCTGAATAGTTCGGTTCAGTTCCGGTTCTGGTTCGGTTCTCGGTTCTACTCGCAATCTTTTGAAATATTGAATCAAATGAAACTTTATCTTAAAAACTCTGATTCATTACAAGTTAACAGCTAGTAGCACACAATGTAAAAGAAAACATAGCAACAACAGACAAATTTATGATAGACAAATGTCATACAGCAGAGTTAGGTAAGTGAGATTTAATGTTCAGGAATTGGAAATAAGGGTAAAGTTAATATATAGTGGTAATCAAATATGATTTTCTAAAACAAATATTAGGCATTCGGTTCTCGGGTATCCAACCGCAACCGCAAGAACCGAGAACCGACCTTCGGGTCGGTTCTTGCCTTTTCAAGAACCGTATAAGAACCGAGAACTATTAGAACCATCTTGAATTGATCGGGTCGGTTCTTTTTGCACACCCCTAAGCGTGGATATGAATGATAATAGTCATCGTAGTAATCGTGTTGAGGGGTAGACACAATCTCTGGATGTGGTGTGCTGCGAGTAAGGATAATCATTGTAATGACACAAGAATCTTTCTGAAGTAGCTTTATGGGATCGGGTATAAATAGACTCGAGATCCACAAACAGAGGAGAGGAATGATGATGATAACTAGTCATGGAGAAACCAATAGACTCAATGATTGTGAATCAAAAGAGTGTTCGCAACCTGTCTCTGATACCATTTGATGCAGGACGATTCTACAGGTGGCGGAAAGATATTGCCCTATCCATACAAGCAATGCAAATATTCATGCAACGAATGCGGCTTTCCACAGAATTCTGAATAAAACAAGTAATAAAAAATTAAATCAGGTGCAGATAATTTAAGTGGTGCATGTTGGTACAAAAAATGTCACCCAATTTTCCACACTCGGTGATCGCCTGGGGAGTTCGGCGGAGAGATCGGAAACCGCAATTTACCGGTTACTAGCCCTGCGAATGTCAGGTGAGTAGGAGACCCTGACAACGGCGGACACCAGATTTACTCGTCGCGGTGAATACCACTTGCAACGGGTAATGTTATTGCTCCAGAGAAAATGAGTACAAGTGGTACTGGCGAGTACAAGAGAAAGAGTGGGGGAAAAGCTTAGTTATTAAAGGTGTAAGGCGCACCTAGGTGGCTTAGGCGCGAAGGGTCTTGGAGCCTAGGCTCAATGCGCAGGCACACGCCTGACAAAGGCAAGGCGCAACCACATGCATTTTAAATAATCAGCAACAAACATCATTTCAACTTCTCAATCAAATTATTCATCTAGTTTACTAATTAATCATTCATTATTATCGTTTATATCTCTTAAAAATAGAATCAATGTGATCACTTGAATCATATCTAAGTTTTAACGCATAATTATCTTTCATAAACACTAAATCAACAAAAAATTATTGAGTACTTACATTATTTTTTCTTGATTTTTGAAGAAAAATTTATAGCAAAAATCTCACTCAATCGCGCCTTTTATATTCTTAAGGCGCACGGAGGCGCAAACCTCTGAGCCTGGGGAGTCTTGAGCCTTAGGCGAGCCTTTAATAACAAAAGAAAGCAACCGAGAGATGGACTTAGTAACCGCACCTACAACAAGATAGATTCTAGCCTAAGTCCCCTCACCCTCTCAAGCACCTCTGACCCCTTATTTATCCTTGAGGGTATGCTGCTCGAACGGTCAGAGGCATTTAATGTTATATTAAATGCGCAGCCACCCGGGATACACAAAGAGCCGGGTGGCGGAGGGTTAGAGAAGAGACCGTGAAGGTTCTTGGTGAGTACCCGTCACTACTTCTCTGTTGATCGGTGTAAGAGGTTCTCGGGAGGGCGCACAGTCTCCCGGTCTGACACTGTTGTGTGCGCCTTCGCGGAAGAGAGCTTGTGGCTTCTTGGATGGTGCAGACAAGTTCTCCTGAGTGCCTGTCAGACTGTTTCATGTCTGGCGCCATCTGATGCTCTTCCCCGTCGCAGGATATGGGTTAACAGTGCAATTTATTTCTTTAAGTGGTGCATTTATTCCTTTTTTGATAGTGTGAGATACAGTATCCATTTTCCCTTCAAAATGTATAACCACGCAGTATCCATATATGTCAACCTTTTTTTTATTTTGATACTACTAGATGCAGGCCTAGGAGGATAGGAGTAGCCATTTTGTTACTTGGGCAGTGGCAATAAATGCTTATTTTTTGCTTTTTGGTACTGCTTGCATACAAGCCTAATACTAGCCTGTTATTTTTCTCAAAATTTACACTCGGGCACTTGCCTGAGTGCGCCTACACTTGGGTCCTCCTCTGGTCGCAGACGAGCTAGAAATGCGCTGAATTATATTTTGCATTGAAGGATTTTATGTATCATTGTGTTAGTACCAAGATGAATAACGCCCCATATTCTTTATTAGTACTATAACCTCCTCCATGACGCTCACAGTATCTATTCTTAATAATGGAACTCGTAATGTGTTCTTGTTAAGATAACTTTAGCTACCTTTACTATGAGAGGGGATAGGTGACAAGGGAATGAAAGGGATAAATTGTCTCTCTTGTTCGCACTCTTACGGTAGGTCAAAACATATTCATATTTCATCATTGTCGTTATTGAAAGCTAAAAGGGAGAGAGAAAGAGTAGAACACAATCTGCAGAGCTCGCATGGACCTGTAAAGTATCATAACCCAAAAATTGAGTCTCACTCTTACTTCCAAGTAATATGTCAACAAAGAATATATTTTTGCTTTCTAAAACCCAAATTGCTCGAAGGTTTTTTTTTCAATAATTTATCTGCATTTGAATGTCCAATGTATTCCTGAACCAAAATTTGAAAATAGTGGTCAAATTATCTTGAGCATATTCTGAAGGTCTCATTTTGAATCATAGAAAACAGATTTTGCTAAAGTAGATGTAAAGTCGTGTACAATAAAACACTCCCAACACAACCACCCTCATGTACAACCAATATTCAGTGAGTACAATAAGACAGGTGGAGGGTTGGTTGTTGACTATGGGACAGTCGTATGACGACCCCACACAACTCATAGGGAACTAGCCTAGAGCTCGCATGATCGTCTCCAACAGCTCATCGGCAACTTCCCTCCACCTGCGGCAAATCAAGCTGTGTTTGGCGGGGCGTTTTAGGAGAAGCACGCCGCCAATTTTAGATAAGTCCCGCCAAACAAAAAAAGCAGAGCCGCAGTTGAAAACGTTGCCGCCATCAAATCGTGATTTCTTAGCGATTTGGAGTCGTGTTTTTTTTCACGACTCCTAAATCGCGCTCCCTGCGATTCACGATTCTCCCCTTCACGGAAGCTTCACGCGATTCTCTGACAAGGGACGAGAAGACGGGGAGATGGAGGAGAACCAGCGGTCAAAAATGACGTATTCTCCGATGAGGGACGAGAAGACGGGGAGATTTTTAGAACTGAAGCATTTCATGACCGTCATAGGGAGGGTGAAGGAGATAGTTAGGGCTTGCAAAATGAAGTCGGAGATGGATGGAATTGAGCCAGAGGTCAGTCCGAATACTTGATGTGTGACGCCTTCGAGCTAGGTTTCTTCCATCTTCCATTTGCTTGGTTGTTCAGTGGAATCATTGTTCGGCACTGTTCGAACTACAAAGCATTGTTTAGTGGATTGAATAGACCCTCTCCTTCACAGATTGAATTTTTTCGACGAGGATGGACAAATCTCGGGCGAGATTGCTTTTTAAATTAGGTTAAATAATAAAATAAAATTTCAAAACACACAACAAACATTGTTCTTTCAAACAGTTTCACAGATTCTGTCACCACTCTGCAAAACAACTGATTATTCCACCACTACTTCTCATCACTGCTTCTTCAGTCGTCACCATCGCGTCAAACAGAGCCTCACTCGACTTTGGATCAGGTCGTTGAGCGACGTGATCAGGTTTGCAGGGGGGAAGGCTTCGGTCACTGATAACTATCCCCCCCCACACACACACACACACAACTAGACCCAATTGCATATAAATACAACCCAAGAGTAAAGAAAAATAAGGCATTCAAGACCCACAAGTTTACTCGTTGATAGTTGATACGCCAAAAATGGTATACGCAATTAACCGCAAGTGTACGTGTCGTGTTAAGTAATAAATAGTAAGTAACGATCGTTCCCTCGAGGAGATGGTGAATTCAGTGCTTGCAATTACTAGTTGTGTCTTTTCTTTAAATTCAAGAAGAATAAAATAGTGATTTGTTAAATACTACGATTATGAATGACAACGACTACGAATTAAAATAGACTACGATTCGCTAAAAGAAAGTACTTGGTTATCGAAGAAGTAATCTTGTATTATGATTTTCTAAGTCTCGTGTGACGAATCTTGTGAAAATGGCTTTGTGATAGTGAGTGGTGACACGTCTTGCAACGATTTTAAATTAGAAAATCCGTACCTCTCGATATCGGAAATCCCTAGCCTCTATTTCCCCCTCGGGAGAGACAAGTACCGCATAAAGTTCAAAAACCAAAGTTGCTAATATCAAGGGGAAATCTCTTTCTCCCTTCAAATACTATAGCAGATCTATAACACACTTACGCAACTCCTCTCTCGAATTATGAAGCGTAGTAAAATGGCAAAACCTTGCACAAAGTTTCAAAGTAAAGATTATAGATTTGGTAAAGACATACACCAAACATTCACAAAGAAAAATTAAAGTTTCCATCAACACAAAAGACCAAGTACTTTCACAATACAAGATTAGAAATATTTAGTTCATGGCGGCGGAGAAATCACGCATAACGGTTGGAGAGATCTTACAAATCATGTTGAAATTACAGATTAAACGACGTATGATCCCTTCACCGGAGTCGCTCCCTCGCTCAGCCCGGAAAATCCCCTCTATTTCTCTAGCCGCCCCATTCGAGAATGAGGAAGAAGAAGACTTCCTCCACTAGCCAGAATGAAAAATTCAGCCTCCTTCAAAACCTAAATGTCCCTCTTTTAAAAATCCGAAAATTTTCTCTCTCCTCTCTCCTCTTTAACTCCAGAATATTCTCCCTCCAAAAACGTGCATCTCTTGCTCAAAAGGTGTCTCCTTCCGGATCTGAAAACGGTGCCAAATTTGAATTTTAAAATCTGAATTTTATCCAGAAAGGGTTGCAACCTTTTTCAGGATTCTGCAACTTTTCTCCAGGGCAGCATATTTGACCAAATTCTTCTTTCAAGTTGTTCTCCTTCGCTACTCTTGCACCAACACCTAGGAAAAAGACCACTTTAGACATAAATAAAATAAATGTAAATTTACTTGCATTTAAACTTCAACTAAATGATTTTTCTCCCGGATCGACGAGCAAAAGGTCCAAAACTTAGGCTAAATAAATTCGTTTTGAGAAGTTATCACACCTCCACACTTGAACTTTTGCTAGTTCCTAGCAAAGAAAATTCTAATCAACAAATTGAGTGAGGTGATAGTTAAAATAAATAACTCACATGATACTTTTTCTCGAAGATAACTCAAAAGGTTTAGTCCAGAGTAGCGATTAAACCATTTGAGAATTTTCCGACCATTAAGTGTTCAAAACATTTGATAATTCGTAAGTTTGATGGAAGAGAAATCTCAATTAATATTTCTAGAGTGGTGCGTGCTACCCTTTAAAATCATTCACTTCCCTCCAACTTTCTCGTCGAACTTTCTTTAATGACTTAAAAAGGAATGAGAATAAGTCGGGTCTTTGACGTAACTTCTGCAAGATTTGGTAGTTAGGTTTGAAGTAATGTCATGAAGGTTAGTGGTGAGAGCAGTGTTGTAGATATCGGCCGACATGTCCGACATGTCAGCCGACATAAAGGTTTTGGGTGCAAACCGCAACGAAACCGATTTGTCTGACAAAAATATCGTTTTGTAAAAAAACGGCGATATATCCCGATATATCGATATATCTCTAACCCGATATTTCGGTTATTATATTTAATATATAAAAAAACAAAGTTCACGGGACCCATATTTTTCTACTTCACGAGTCCATTTCACGCATTTGGCATTTTTCATTATATCCTAAATTTTACGGGAGAGTCGCTCTGGCGGAGTGGTCGACACTCGACAGCTCCTCCGGTGACGAGGCAACGGATCGGCATCGCAGGCGAGGAGTAGACGACGACGCCGGGCTTTCTACGAATTGGCATCGCAGGAGAGGACGCGAGGAGTCGATGTCGGGCTTTAGTGTTTCTGCTACTTCACTCCACTATAAGCCTCCTTCTTCTTTCTTCTTGTTTCTGCAACAATTGAAAGTTTTATTTGGAGTTATTATATTGATCAAGTCATAAGATCTAAAAGTTTTATTAAACTTATGTTACTGTAAGATTCTTATTTATGCTATAGTTAGGTTTCTTTCTTACAATAACAAAGTTTATACCTTTTCTTGTGTATATCTGCAGTGATTTTTGTTTCTCCTATGCTAAGAAAAACTCCCCTCCAACTTTACATAATTACATGGGCTTCTCCTTTATCTTTCAAAATTATTTAAAAAAATATTATAAATACTTATTTGTCTATACACTGTTATAGTTATTTGTCTGTACATTTTTACTTATTTGCAAAAAATATGCTTATAAATACTGTAATCTTTATTTAAATATTAAAATCCGATATTGTAAAATATCCCTGATATATCTCCCGCAATCCAACATACGACATTTCAAACCCAAACCGACATGAACCCGACATCCGACATCTATAACCTTGGGTGAGAGTGGTTTTGGTGTGGTTAGAAATGTGTATGGATGGTAGAAGGTGTCTCCTTAAATGAAAAAATTCTTAGCGACTCTCCAAACTATGAGGTTTGTTTTCTCTTTTTTTTTGTCCGTAGTTTGGATCATTACAAGTAGGTGTACACACACTTAAGCCACATATCACTACAACTCTTTCCAATTTTTTTTATAATCACAGTTGGGATCATTCCATGTATGAATGCACATACCTATGCCGCATATCACTATGACACATTTTTCATATATGATTTTTTTTTAAAGAGAGTCCATAGTTGGGATCATTCCAAGTGGGCGCACACACACTTAGGCCACATATCACTACGACTCACACACTTTTATTTTAACAATCACTCATAATTGAGGAGCATACTAAGAATCGTCAACTAGGCACCTAGGGGAAATATGCATAAAAGTTCAACGTTCAAGCTCAAAGGGGTACACATGGTGGTCAATGCTATGGTTTACATCTCTAACTCGGTTCTTGCTCACCCTCCATTATTATTTTTAGAAGTTCATACGGGTCGATTTTTAAAAAAATCGCTTATTTTAAAGGATAATGTGAGAAGATGCAATATTAAAAGAAATTGGACCCATCTTGCTAACTTCAAATCAAAATGGTGTGAATCGTTAGTGTTGGCTATCCTCCTAGATGAAAATCAGCATGGACAGCATGATTCATTAGTTATTTCGAGAACTAGGATCAAAAATTATTATATTTTCATTTCTCACCCAATTGGTAGGGGTCACACTACCCCCACCTCCACACTTTACCCTTTGCTAGTCCCGAGCAAAGCGACCTCACTTCTCATAACGATAAATGTGAGTTGTTTGTTTTTGAAAGAGAACGTGCATAAAGTCAAATATAATGCAGCCAATAAAAGCACGAAATAATGAAATCTAAAAACTCCCCTGATGTTTGGGTGGCTGAAAAAACAGTCCAAACTGCATTCTTGTGTTCCATAAATTCCGTTGACACGTGATGGTTCATCGCTCCTATCCGTGTGGTGTAACCTGCAAGACACTCAAACTGCAGGCTAGACAACCATTTAATTAACATATAAAGTAGCTCATTTCATGCCAACAAATTCAGGACATCATTAAGAGAGCATGACACTAAAGGTAGTACAAATGATAATTCAAGACAAGCGATATGCAACAGTCGTAATGTAATTATCATCCAGCTTGCTTATTATATTTGTGCAAGATACTATTTTCAACGCATAGGAAAAATGACGTAGACAAAATGTGAAGGAGTACCCTAAGCAGATAGAATAATATCCAAAGTGAATTAACTATCCTGAATGTCAGCACAGAATATCACACATCAAAATTTCAAAACAGTCTCACACATCACAGCATATCCATCAAAATACCAAATAATGACCACAAAAAAAATCTTTTCAGCACCCTAAACAACAAAATGTCAAACCAGTAATGTAGGAAAGAAAGAACTGCTAGTCAGCTATGCTATCGCCCGACTCCTCTTTATCCTCATCATCCTCGTCTTCGGGGTCAGTCTCCTCCTCCAAGTCGGACGCAGTTGCAGCGATTTTGCCGGGGTCGGCTCGTGACCAATCGCTCTGAAGCAGATATCCCTCGGAATCGAACTGTGACTGAAGCTGGTACGAGGGTGCCTCCACCGGGATTTTGGCCGCATGCATCAGTTTCTCCTGGTTCCGACGGATGTCCTCAAATCGAGACTCAAAGTACACATGCTGGCATCTGAGGTAGGCCTTTATATACTCGGCATTCTCGGTCGCTAAGCCACGTTCCCCCTCATACTTTGATCTTCCAATCACCAACTTCATGGGGGCAGACGATGTGGGTTTTACAGATGTCTCAGGTTCCTTACCCCGCATCTCCACCACGACTCCGGCGAAAGAATCCTATGTCGTTTAATCTGTAATTTCAACATGATTTGTAAGATCTCTCCAACCGTTATGCGTGATTTTTCCGCCGCCATGAACTAAATATTTCTAATCTTGTATTGTGAAAGTACTTGGTCTTTTGTGTTGATGGAAACTTAAATTTTTTTTTGTGAATGTTTTGTGTATGTCTTTACCGAATCTATAATCTTTACTTTGAAACTTTTGGCCAAGGTTTCGTCATTTTACTACGCTTCATAATTCGAAAGAGGAGTTGCGTAAGTGTGTTACAGATCTGGTATAGTATTTGAAGGGAGAAAGAGATTTCTCCTTGATATTAGCAACTTTGGTTTTTGAACTTTATGCGGTACTTGTCTCTCCCGAGGGGGAAATAAAGGCTAGGGATTTCCGATATCGAGAGGTACGGATTTTCTAATTTAAAATCGTTGCAAGACGTGTCACCACTCACTATCACAAAGCCATTTTCACAAGATTCGTCACACGAGACTTAGAAAATCATAATACAAGATTACTTCTTCGATAATCAAGTACTTTCTTTTAGCGAATCGTAGTCTATTTTAATTTGTAGTCGTTGTCATTCATAATCGTAGTATTTAACAAATCATTATTTTATTCTTCTTGAATTTAAAGAAAAGGCACAACTAGTAATTGCAAGCACTGAATTCACCATCTCCTCGAGAGAACGATCCTTACTTACTATTTATTACTTGACACGGCACGTACACTTGCGGTTAATTGCGTATACCATTTTTGGCGTATCAAGTTTTTGGCGCCGTTGCCGGGAAAGTGCGACGTATTTAGTGTTTTATCTCTTGCAATATTAGTTAAACCCGAGTATTTAGAGCTCAAGTTCTTGTTTTGTTGTTTTATCTTGTATTGTTTATGTTATTACTGCTATCTGTAATTCTGTTTGTGCATGTCCAAACATCGAACTTCTGAACTTTTGCCTTTCGATTCAGAAATAGAGCGTACGTGTAGGCAAAACGGAAAACTTTGTAGAACGTTGAATATTATTCATCAAGAGATGGATAATAACGATCACGAGAATATGAATAATCATGAAGGACAAGTGGACCATAATGGTCAAGACGCTGCGCCACGAATGACGTGTCGCGATTATAATACACCTTTGAGAGGAGGTTTACACTTTATTATCGCGCGACCCGCAATTGCGGCAAACAACTTTAAAATGGAGTCACTAGTTATGCAACAAGTGCAATATAACAAGTTTGGGGGTCTTAGTCATGAAGATGTGAACTCTCACTTACGTACCTTCTTAGCGATCTGTGACATGTTCAAATTCAATGGAGCATCTGAAGATGCAATTCTGTTGAGACTATTTCCATTTTCGTTAGAAGGACGAGCGAAGGACTGGTTAGACTCATTACCCAATGACTCTATTACCACATGGGATCACTTAGTAGAAAAATTTCTAAATAAGTATTTCTCACACTCGAAGACGGCTAAGCTCATTAGGGACATAACGACTTTCATGCAAAATCATAGGGAGACTCTTTATGAGGCGTGGGAGCGTTTTAAAGAATTATTGCGAAAATGTCCCCACCACGAATTAGCCCAACACCAACAAGTCTCTACATTGTACAATGGTTTGCAAACGGCAACCATGATTTTAGTGGATGGAGCCGCGGGCGGTTCCTTAATGAAGAAATATCCCGAAGACGCTTACGCAATATTAGAAGATCTTACTTCTAATAATTATCAGGCTTATGAGAGACAAGGTAATACTCAACCGGTTGGAGTCCATCAAGTGTACCAGATTACATCGTTAGCTGCACAAATGTCATCCCAGTTTAATTTAATTAATAAGATGTTAGATTTGTTATCTACCTCTACACCTAATGCACCCCTAACGGTTGAACAACTAAATCAAATGACAGAGGAGGCAAACTATGTCGGAGGCCAACCAAGGCAAGTACCACCAGGTTTTGCAAATCACTACCATCCAGAGTGGAGAAATCATCCAAATTTCTCTTGAAAGAATAATGCGGGAGCGACCCATCCACCCGGATTTAATCTGAATAACTCACATCCACAGCATAATAATGCTTTTAATCAACCTAGTATTTCAAGGAAACTGACTGATGAGATGATTATGGAGTCGATGCAAAAGAGAGATGTACGCATTTCAAATCTATAGGGGTCACTACGCATGATAGAATCCCAGTTAGGTCAAATTGTCAACGTCTTGAGTCTTAGGCCACCGGGCACACTTCCAACGGATACCACTCCAAATCCAAAGGGAGATAACCAACATTGTAAAGCAGTCGAGTTACGAAGTGGTAAGCAATTAGTGAGTGCACCTACACATGAACTGGATAGAAAGAGTGATGAAGAAAAAGATTTGGTGGAGGGAACCCCTTGTATTCCCGAGGAAGAAGTGAGACTAGATGACTTTTCTGAGAAGAAAGTGGAAGTTTTAGGAGAAAGGAAGAGAGAACCGATCACCGACTACGTTAAGAGGAAGGATAATGTGAAAGTCTACCCACCGCCACCGTTTCCTCAACGGTTAAAGAAGAGTAAGCTCGACCAACAATTCCAAAAGTTCGTCGAGATATTTAAGAAATTACAAATTAACATCCCTTTCGCTGAAGCTTTAGAGCAAATGCCGAGTTACGTTAAATTCATGAAAGATATCCTATCCAAAAAGAGAAAATTTGGAACAAATGAGACGGTAGCACTCACTCAAGAGTGTAGCGCTATCCTTCAAAAAAGACTTCCACCTAAGTTTAAAGATCCGGGGAGCTTTACTATTCCGTGCTCTATAGGATATAAATTTGAGGGTAAAGCGTTATGTGACTTAGGAGCGAGTATAAACCTAATACCGTTCTCGATTTATAGAAAGCTAGGTTTGGGAGAAATATCAAAGACTTTCATAACCTTGCAGCTAGCCGATAGGACCCTGGCATTACCAAAAGGGATAGTTGAGGATGTGTTGGTGAAGGTAGATAAGTTCATTTTTCCGGCTGACTTTGGGGTTTTAGATATGGAGGACAAGGAAGTCCCCATCATTGTAGGGAGACCGTTTCTAGCCATGGGTAGGACACTGATAGATGTTCAGAAAGGAGAATTGACTATGAGAGTGAATGACGAGCAAGTCACCTTTAATGTACTTAAGGCATTAAAATTCCCCCATCGAGAGGAAGATAATATGGAGGGGGTCAACTATGTATTTATAGGTGACTATGAGCCTAATGTATCGCTGGATGAACAGGATTCCCTATTGACTCGTGTGTTGACTAAGGGTGAGCTTTCTGAGGAAGAAGAAGACATTCAAGAGTGTTTGCAAGCATTTGAGAAGCAGACTCTTTGGTTCCGTAAACCGGAACCATTAGAGATGCCCGAAAGATCTTTGTCAGTAAAACCGTCTATCTTCGACCCGCCATCATTAAAGTTGAAACCTCTCCCGGACTATCTCACTTACGCGTACTTAGGAGATAATGACACCTTGCCGGTCATCATCAACTCACACTTATCATCTGATCAACGTCAAAAGTTAATACACTTACTCAAGCAATTTAAAAGGGTCATAGGGTGGACCATAAACGACATCCAAGGAATAAGCCCCTCATTATGTATGCACAAGAATCTTTTAGAAGAATCATTTACGGGATCGATCGAGCATCAACGTCGTCTAAGTCCACCTATGAAAGAGGTGGTAAAAAAAGAAATTATTAAATGGCTAGACGCGGGAATCATATAGCTCATCTCGGATAGTCCGTGGGTTTCACCTGTGCAATGTGTACCCAAGAAGGGAGGAATGACGGTCGTAAGAAATGAGAAAGGTGAGTCGGTTTCCACTAGAACGGTCACGGGGTGGCGAATCTGCATTGACTACAGGAAGTTGAATAAAGCCACCAGGAAGGATCATTACCCCTTGCCTTTCCTTGACCAAGTTTTAGATAGATTGGCAGGGAATGACTTTTTTTGTTTTCTTGATGGGTACTCAGGCTACAACTAAATTACCGTAGATCCCGTAGATCAAGAAAAGACCACATTCACATATCCTTACGGAACCTTCGCATTTAGGAGAATGTCCTTTGGTCTATGCAATGCACCTGCCACGTTCCAGCGTTGCATGATTGTCATTTTCTCTGATATCATGGACCAGGGTATTGAGATATTCATGGATGATTTTTCCATCTTTGGGAAATCGTTTGATGATTGCTTAGAGTGTTTAGAGAAGATACTTACCCGTTGTGTGGAGACAAATCTTGTTCTAAACTGGGAGAAATGTCACTTCATGGTGCGTGAGGGAATTGTGCTTGGTCACCATGTTTCTAGAGAGGGACTAAGGGTGGACAAGGCAAAGTTAGATGTGATCGAACAATTACCACCACCCAAGGATGTTAAGATGCTACGAAGTTTCCTAGGACACGTAGGTTTCTACCGTAGGTTTATCAAGGACTTTGCGAAAATAGCAAAACCGTTGAGTAGTTTGTTGGAAAAAGACGTGAATTTTCAGTTTAGTGATGAATGTATAACAGCTTTTGAGGAACTTAAAAAGCGTTTAACCACGGCACCCATCGTAGTGACGTCTGATTGGGAAGAGTCTTTTATTCTGATGTGTGATGCTAGTGATTACGCAGTGGGAGTTGTCTTAGGGCAAGTGAGGGGGAAGATATTCCACACGATAGCTTACGCAAGTAAAACCCTCGTTGACGCCCAAGTCAATTACACTACCACCGAGAAGGAACTTCTAGCAGTCGTTTTTGCATTCGAGAAATTTAGATCTTATCTCTTATGCACGAAGGTTACAGTGTATACCGACCATGCTGCAATCCGTTATCTGATGGTAAAACGAGATGCAAAACCACGGTTGATCTGTTGGGTACTCCTTTTGCAAGAGTTCGATGTCGAGATAAATGATAGGAAAGGATCAGAGAACCCCGTAGCAGACCATTTATCTAGGATTGAGTTTACCCATCCGTAATTATGTTCTGAGGTTGATGAGAGGTTCCCCGACGAGTGTCTATTAGCGATCTCTAACAGTGTAGCACCTTGGTATGCTGACTTTGTAAATTACCTAGTGAGCAACATTATGCCTTTTAAGCTTACATATCACCAAAGAAAAAGATTCCTACACCAGGTGCGGTCATATTTATGGGACGACCCTTATCTGTTTAAGATGGGAGTCGATGGAGTATTGAGACGTTGTATTCCCGAGAGTGAAATGAGAACTATTCTAGAAAAATGTCATAATTCACCATATGGAGGACACTTCATGGGTACTAGGACGGCCATGAAGGTGTTAGAGGCTGGATTCTATTGGCCTAACTTATTCAGAGACTCAAATTCTTTTGTTAAAGAGTGTGATAGATGTCAAAAAACTAGAAATATACAAAGAAATGACTCAATGCCCATGAATACAATGCTTGAGGTTGAATTATTTGACGTATGGGGCATAGATTTCATGGGGCCATTTATTAACTCAAAAGGAAATTTATATATATTATTGGTCGTAGACTATGTGTCTAAGTGGGTGGAAGCAATAGCCACAACTAAAAATGATGCTAAGGTCGTCTCGCATTTCATGAAAAACTACATTTTTAATCGATTTGGAACGCCGCGAGCTATCATCAGTGATGGGGGGAGCCACTTTTGTAATGCCCACTTCACAACTTTGCTAAGAAAATATGGGATCTTGCATAAAGTTGCATTAGTCTACCATCCCCAAACAAATGGGCTAGCCGAGGTGTCCAATCGGGAGATCAAAAGAATACTCGAAAAGACGGTTAGCACAAATCGTAAGGATTGGTCCAGAAGCTCAATGATGCATTATGGGCATATCGAACTGCTTACAAAACGCCCCTTGGTCTCACACCGTATACACTAGTCTACGGGAAAACATGTCATTTACCTTTAGAATTAGAGCATCGAGCTTATTGGGCTATAAAAAAATAAATTATGACTTTCAAGACGCGGTAAGAAGAAAAGATTTTTGCAACTCAACGAATTGGAAGAAATACGAATGAATGCTTACGAGAATGCGAGAATTTTAAAGAGCGTATCAAGAAGTGGCGACCGACGACGGTTGAAAGAAAAAACATTTCGAGCCGGGACAATTAGTCTTGTTGTTCAATTCTCGTTTACGAATATTCCCCGGAAAAATTAAATCGCGTTGATCAGGCCCTTTTTGGTGAAGGAGGTGCATCTGTATGGCGCGGTGACTATCCTAAATGAAAATGATGGAACAAAGTTTAAAGTGAACGGCGAAAGACTGAAATATATCTTAGGGAGGACGACGACCGAGCGGTGTCGTGCGTGACGCTCCACTAGTTTTGTACCGTCCTGCCGGGACGGTAAATTAGGCGCTTGGTGGGAGGCAACCCATCTTATATATATATATATATATATATATATATTATATATATATATATATATATTATATTATATAATATATATATATTATATATATATATATATAATATATATATATATACTAGCATCTTCGAACGGGCTCCGCCCGTTCTCGATGCGTCGCTACGGGCTTCGCCCGCAATCAAGCGGGCTTCGCCCGCTTGACAACCTGGCGGGCTTCGTCTGGCCCGGGTAAAAATTTAAATAATTAAATAATTTAATAAATTAATTATAATTATTTATTAAATTATAATTTAATAAATAATCATAAAAAAACTGAAAAAAAACCCCGAAATCCCCCCCCCCCCCTTTCTCGCGACCGTCCAGCGCACCTTCTCTGCCGTCGCCGGCGGCCTGCCCGGCGCCCACCGGCGGGTTCGCCGGCCTCCGGCGAACCCGCCGGGAGTTGTCCGGCGGCGAGCGGGCAGGGCCAGACAACTCCCGGCAGGTTCGCCGGAGGCCGGCGAACCCGTCGGTGGGCGCCGCGGCAGGCCGCGGCTGCTCCTCCGCCGGCGGCAGAGGAGGCCGCGGAAGTGCGGAAGGCGGAAGCGCGGGTATCGGGTTTTTTCGGAGATGAACAGCGTCAGCTTTAGGAGAAAATGTTATAAGCAGCCCTTCTATTTTGAATCCAACGGTTCTTGTTTGATGGAGCTTGATCGAACAGTCTGGATTCATTCGGTAGTGTGATTGAAGATATGCATATTGTTTATATGATAAAGATATATATATATATATATATATATATATATATATATATATATATTCCGTATTAGTCATAATAATAATAATAATAATAATAATAATAATAAATTTTAAGTCATGTAACTTATCTACTTCGGATTTGGTTATCGCAATTGGCAGGAGGAATCCTTGGGCCGGATTTAAGTTATGAGCATATTTCGAATGTTGCAACCCACAAAAATAAGCTCGCAACATTTATTTTTCTGCTTGGATATGAAGAATACAAAGCTGGCCCGGTTCAGCTGAACCGGTGCTTTCCCTGGGTAGAAATTAAGTTGTTGCAACCCAGAAATAAAGGTTGCAACCTTTATTTTTCTGCCCGGCGCTATGGACGGAACTGCTGAAAAGTCGTTGGACCGGTTCGACTGAACCGGCGAGCCGTTTCATTTTAAAATGAATTAGGCCGGGTTCATATTATTCCTAATTAGAATTCTACCCAAATTAAACCACCTAAGATGAACCTCCCGTATTTAATATCTCTTCATTTTGAGACCCGCCTGCCCGACTCTACCTTTTCACCTTCCCCCATTTCTGTCGCGGCCTAGGGCACGGGAGTTCAGGCGAGCGGCGTTGGTGGAGAAGGATTCCGGTGGGCGACGCATTTCAGAGGGGTTTCGGAGATTCGTCGCCATCGTTGCTGACGTGAGTGTTTCAGCGCAGATTTGCACATCATTCCTTGACCTAGTAAGGTAACTACAGCTACCCCCCTCTCCATCTTTAGAACTTGAATGTGGCGGTTTTGGTTTCCATTTCCCTGCTCGAATCATTCGCCTCAGTTAGGTTTATTTTTAATTAGCTTGAAGATGGCACCGAAGACAAAGAGGAGTCAGGGGAAGGGGAATGATGTGTTACATTCCAAAAAGAAGTTCTTATCTGAAGAAGCGTGGCACCGTTTTGAAGTTCTTAAGTCCGCCTCTCTCATCTATGAGAGGGGATTTAAAATGGAGATTAGGGAATGGAGTCGGGCATATGTCGGACACATCAAAGCTCTTTCGTGGGAGACATTTTGCCATCCTAGAACAGAGGTCGTGCTTCCGTGGGTGTACGAGTTCTACGCCAACGCTAGATTCCGGGAAGGAACCACTGTCTCAGTTAGAGGCAAACAGGTGGACTTTTCTGCAACAACAATCAAT
Source organism: Platanthera guangdongensis (assembly GCA_039583875.1). Lineage (NCBI taxonomy): Eukaryota > Viridiplantae > Streptophyta > Magnoliopsida > Asparagales > Orchidaceae > Platanthera > Platanthera guangdongensis. Next base: position 5,707,863 of record CM077152.1, read on the forward strand.
AATTTCTTCGAGTTGGATGATAACTGAAGACAGCTTAATGACACTCCAAGCAACCGTGCCACCGTCTGAGATTGCAACTACTGTGTGTTGTGTACCTCAACCTGAGTGGGCACGCCGTTCTTTTAAGGCAATTAAGTCAACTAGCCTGTCGCAGGAGGCAAAAGTGTGGCTCTTCTTCATCAATGCTAGCATTCTACCTACTCGTCACCTGAACAACATCTCTCTAGACCGCCTAACATTAATCTACAGCATTTTGATGGGTATGCGGATTAACATGGGCAGACTCATTGCTGATCAATTGGCTCTCCGAGTAATGGAGGACAGGGCCCGCACGCTTTGGTTTCCAACGCTTATTACAGAATTATGTCGTTTGGCTGGAGTTGGTAGTGAGATGGGTGATCTTGTTACGCAAGTGTCCCACCACATCACTGAGACGGTGGTGGAAGTTAACATTAAGGTGGCCGCTGAAACAGGAGAGAAGAAATCAAATATGAGCAAGCTGCGGGGTGAGGAACCTGAGACATCTGCAAAACCCACATCGTCTGCCCCCATGAAGTTGGTGATTGGAAGATCAAAGTATGAGGGGGAACGTGGCTTAGCAACCGAGAATGCCGAGTATATAAAGGCCTACCTCAGATGCCAGCATGTGTACTTTGAGTCTCGATTTGAGGACATCCGTCGGAACCAGGAGAAACTGATGCATGCGGCCAAAATCCCGGTGGAGGCACCCTCGTACCAGCTTCAGTTACAATTCGATTCCGAGAGGGAATGCTTCAGAGCGATTGTTGTCACGAGCCGACCCCGCCAAATATGCGCCTGCAAATGCGTCAACCTTGTTGACTTGGAGGAGGAGACTGACCCCGAAGACGAGGATGGTGAGGATAAAGAGAAGTCGGGCGATAGCATAGCTGACTAGCAGTTCTTCTTCCCTACATTACTGATTGACATTTTGTTGTTTAGGGTGCTGAAAAGATTTTTTGTGGTCATTATTTGGTATTTTGAGGATATGCTGTGATGTGTGGGACTGTTTTGACATTTGATGTGTGATATTCTGTGCTGACATTCGGATAGTTAATTCACTTTGGATATTATTCTATCTGCTTAGGGTACTCATTCATATTTTGTCTACGTCATTTTCTCTATGCGTTGAAAATAGTGTCTTGCACAAATATAATAAGCAGGCTGGATGATAATTACATTACGACTGTTGCCATCGCTTGTCTTGAATTATCATTTGTACTACCTTTAGTGTCATGCTCTCTTATGATGTCCTGAATTTGTTGGTATAAATGAGCTACTTTATATGTTAATTAAATGGTTGTCTAGCCTGCGGTTTGATTGCCTTGCAGTTATACACACGGATAGGAGCGATGAAACATCACGTGTCACGGAATTATGGAACACAAGAATGCAGTTTGGTTGGTGTTTTTCAGTCACCCGAACATCAGGGAGTTTTTAGATTTCATTATTTTGTGCTTTTATTGGCT